>PVKA01014481.1:0-52320 GCA_004027165.1 Ctenomys sociabilis
CCAGCATTTATCTTATGTTTTATTCTTAGTATTTCTTTACTATCATGAAAACTGTTTCTTAGTTCAATTGTTTTGAAGCATTTAATTTTAAATTAATTAGTATTTAATTTTCTGAATATTGCTTAATCTTAATTTTTGTTTTAAGATTTATACTTTATCTTTGAAGTACAATTTATCTAAAAGACATCATATGATATCTTCTCCTAGTATTAGAAACTTTAAAATATATATTTCCATTTTCTGTTCACTTTATATTACTTTTTCCCTGTTCTTTATACACACACACACACACACACACACACACATATACACATATGAAAAAATATGTATATAATCAGATATAAGATTGGCACTGTTTCATAGAAATCTTCAATGACCTTTAAATAAGGGTTCATCTAACATATTTTATATAGTCCTGCATAACTATCACTTTGAGAGCTCTTTATTGTTCATCCAGGAGCATACTGCAACTTCTCATGCTTTTTGAATTATGCTCTTTGTTATTTCCTATATGCTACACCTGGAGGTATTAAAATATTTCAAGTTTGTATAACTAGAAAATATTTTACTTTTAGTTTTCTTTTCTTTTTTTAATCGAAGAACAAATAGCAATGAGACAATTTCAAATCAAATTAACAGAACAGATTCAATAATTAATACATTGCATATTGTTTTTGTAGTGGTTTGTTGTCATACAAGGTACATGCATGATATTCTACTTACAAACACTTTAAGAGTAAATGTCTCTAATCAATGAATTAAGAGAATATAAGTGTATACTTATATTATTTTTTAAAGCTGAATTATAGTACAGTTTCAATAATTAATACTTTCTACCTTGTTATCTTCCTAGTGGTTGTTCATACTACTAGAAGCCGACATTTTATCCTGTCCAACCACTATTAGTGAAAATCTTGCTTCTCATAGAATTATGCAGAAGCACTGCATATTTATCCTAACTGTACTGTTTATACACACAGCATGGTTCTTCCTTTGTATCCCCCCTTTTTCTGTTTTAAACCTGTCAAAGATGGGCAGTCCATTGTCATTCAACCATTATAGGTCCCTGAACTTGGCAACACAATCCAACACAGTCCAGCAGTCCATAATAATAGTGAGTTATCTGAAGAAATTGTTTACTATAGCCATCTACAGCTCAAATTATTATTATGGCCTTATTTTATATACCTTATTTTTATACTTTTCTGCTGGATGGTTAAGATTGAGATAAAGCAAGACCTATACAACAAAAAATGTAGCTTTTGTATCTGATGAGGTCAGTCAAGTCCCCTTCAGGGTTTATCTTGTGATCCTGTACCTCACTCTGTAGATCCTTTGTCTGTGTCAGCCATGTGGATGAGTCTTGGCCGTTGCTTGACCAGTTTGCTCTCTGTGAGAGCCTGAAACAAAGTTTTCTCTCCATACGACTCTCCTTAGGCACACTGTAGATCATCAATTGCCTTTCTCTGTGGCTCCATAATCTCCTTGATCAGAAAATTTGGGGCACAATTGAGTCCCATGATGTTACAGTACAGGTTCACCTATGTCCTGAGTCTTCGCTGACCTTGAAAGGCTAGGGCCAAAATGTTGGCTGGCCTTGCAGCTCTTCTATTTCTCCAATTTTGTTCTGTGAACTTAGGTTGTTAACCATCCAGAAGAAAAGCTGATTAGTATCCTGCAGCATATGCCATTCACTTTGCCTTATCTGACTCAATTGTTCTTAGTTGTTGTTATACATTTCTATTTGTATTTCTTCTTTTGACTTCTTATACTAGGGAGACTATATGATATTTGCACATGTGTGTCTGGTTTATTTCACTTATGAGTATATGTTCAAGTGGCATCCTTCCTTTTAGTTTTCAAAGATGTGTTTGTTAAGTATAAAATTCAAAAAGGATAGATCTTTTTTTCTTTCAGTCCTTTAATTAGTCTAGTTTCTTACATATTTGGTCCTTTTTTTTTCTTTCTAATGTGGAATAAGATGCTATTTAATTTTGTTCTTCCATACCTAATATTTTTTATGTATATGCTTTAATGATTTTTTTCTTCATAATAATTTTTGGACAGTTTCATTTTTGTGTATCTTGGTTTGATTTTATTTAAATTTCTTGTGCAAAAGGTTCATTTTTCTTGGAAATGTGCTATTATAAGTTGAACTAAATTCAGAAATTTTAAATCTTCAAATATTTATTGCCTACTCCTTTCTACTTTGAGAATTCTAATTATATGAATACATGAAAAAGAAAGGAGCAGTTAATGCTTACAATTTTTGTTTTTCCTATGATTTTTTCCCCTCTTAAATGTCTTATAGCTTCTCAGTTATTGGTTTTTTAAAAACAAAACTTACATGTTTGTATCTGTTAACCTGAAAAACTAATTTGCACATAGCTTCATGTAATACAGCAACCACTGTTGAATTCCTATTACTATGTTTAGTGAAATCTTGTATCATGTATAATGCTGTTTTCTTCTATTACTATTTTGTGTTTTTTAAAAATAATAATAAAAAGTACAAACAAACATATCAATACATGTTACAGATGAATATTTGATGATTGTAATAAATGATCAAAACTAAAGAAAAAAATCCCAATAGCTACAGAAATAAAAAAAAATGCTTAGATATAAACTGAACTAAGAAAAAGATTCATATACCAAAAACTCTGAAACATTGATGAAAGAAATTAAAGAACATAATGCACAAAAGTATCCTATGTTTGTGCTTGGAAGAATTAGTATTTTATAAGTGCCCATAATAGCCAAAGCAATATAGAGATTTAATACAATATCTATCAAAATCCCAATGATACTTTTCACAGAAAGAGAAAAATCAGTCCTCAAATTCCAAATTTTTATTTATAAAACCTCGAGATTCTGAATAGCCCAAGGAATGTGGGGAAAAAGAGAACAAAGCTGGAGTCATGGAATCACTTTGTTTTAAAACATGCTATAAAATTTAAGTCATCAAAACGGCATGGCACGGACACAAAAGCAGACAGACCAAGGACTCAGAACAGATAATTTGCAGTCACTTGATCTTTGATACAGGTACCATGAATACACAACGAACTAAAAAGAAGACTGGGGGAAAGCAGCCACTTCAGTCAGTGGAAAAAAGAACAAGATATGTGGTCAGAAAAACCAGATGTCTGTATACCAAGAAATAATATCCATTTAAAAATGGATCAAAGACTTAAATGTATGACCTAAATCAATAAAACAACTGGAAGAGAACATAGGAAAAAGGCATCTTGACTTTGGTCTGGGTAATGTTTTTGATTGACCACGAGCAACATGAGCAGAAATAGGTAAATGGGATTACAACCAACTAAAGCTTGTTTCCTTCTGCATAGCAGAGGGAAAAACCAACAGAATGAAGATAAAACTGGAGGAATAAAGGAAGCATATATAAACCAACATCTGACAAGAAGCTAATATGCAAAGGACATAAGGGACTCATTCCAGTGAATAATAAGGAAATAAATTGAACATCGGACAGAGGATCTGAATAGATGGCTCTCAAAAGAAGACATTGTAAATCATTAGTAAGTATGCAGAATTCAATATTATAATAATCAGGGAAATAGAAATCAGAACCACACAAAGAATTTCCCTCATGGATGTTAAAATGACAGTTTTCAAAAAGACAAAAGGTAAAGAGGGCTAGTGAGGATTTTTTAATATATACATATTTTTTAAATTTTTATTTTATTGAAGTACAAATATCAATGAGACAGCTTTAAGATACCTTGACAAGATGAATTTGATAAATTAATACATTGCAAACTGTTTTCATAATGTTTTGGTATCATAGAAGGTGCATACATGATATTATATTTACAGATATTATTATAGCAGATGCCTCATCAGTAAATTAAGAGAGTGTAGCTGCTTGCATATCTTATTTTTTATACCTGAATTACATCAAAGATTCACTAATTAATACTTTATACCTTGTTATTTTCCTAGTGGTTGTCCATAGTACTAGAAGCTGACATAATATCCTGTCCAACCACCATTAGTGCAAATCTTGCCTCTCATAGAATTATGTAGAAGCACGGCATTATCTATCCCAACTGTACACACACCTCATGATTCTTCCTTTCTATACCCATTCCTTTGTCTACACCTGTCAAAGATGGGCACTCTATTGTCATTCAACTAATTTAGGTGCCTGAACTCGACGACACAATCCAACACAGTCCAGCATTCCACAACAATAGTGAGTTATCTGAAGAAGTTGTCGACCATAGCCATTTACAGCTCAACTTATTATTATGGCCCCATGTTATATACCTCATTTTTATACTTTTCTGCTGGATAGTTAAGACCGAGGTAGAGCAAGACCTACATACCAACACATGTACTTTTTGTTTCTTATGAGGTCAGTGAAGTCCCCTCAGGGCTTATCTTGTAGTCCTGTACCTTATTCTGTAGATTCTTTGTCTGTGTCAGCCATGTGGATGAGTCACGGCCAATGCTTGACCAGTTTGCTCTCTGTGAGAGCCTGAGAGAAAGTTTTCTCTCCATGTGACTCTCCCCAGGCACACTATAGATCATCAGTCCCTTACCTCTGTGGCTCCATAATCTCCTTGATCAGAAAATTTGGGGCACAACTTGAGCTCCATGATGTTACAGTACAGGTTCACCTATGTTCTGAGTCCTCGCTGACCTTGAAAGGCTAGGGCCAAAATGTTGGCTGGCCTTGCAGCTCTTCTATTTCTCCAATTTTGTTCTGTGAACTTAGGCTGTTAACCATCCAGAAGAAAAGCTGATTAGTATCCTGCAGCATATTCCATTCACTTTGCCTTATCTGACTTAATTGTTTTTAGTTGTTGTTGTACAATTCCATTTGTATTTCTTCTTTTTGCTTCTTATACTAGGGAGACTATACGATATTTACACAGGTGTGTCTGGTTTATTTAACTTATGAGTATATGTTCAAGTGGCATCCACTTCAGTATAAATGCTTCAAGATTATCATTCTTAATAGCTGAGTAATACTCCATTATACAGAAATACTACATCTTTTTCAACCATTCTTCATGTGATGGACATCTTGGTTGTTTCCAAGATTTTGCTATCACAAATTGTGCTGCTATAAACATAGGTACACATATGTCATTATGTTTTCAGTTCCTCTGGGAAAATTCCCAGTAGGGGGATAGCCGGCTTGAATGGGATTTCCAGTTCTACTCTTTTGAGGAGTCTCCACACTGATCTCCACAATGGTTGTACCAGTCCATTTTCTCTAAATCCTCCCTAGTCAGCCATCTGATCTTCGACGAAGGGGCCAATCATACTCACTGGAAGAAGGATAGCCTCTTTAACAAATGGTGCTGGAAAACTTAGCTTTCTACATGCCAAAAACTAAAACTTGACCCAGCTCTATCACTATTTCCACCAGCAGTGGAGAAGGGTCCCCTTTTCCCCACAACCTCTCCAACATTTGTTGTTGGTTGATTTCCTTATGATAGCCATTCTTTCTGGAGTGAGATGGTATCTCAGTGTTGTTTTTATTTGCATTTCATGGATGACTAACGATGTGGAGCATTTTTTCATATATTTATTTGCTTCTTTAATTTCATCCTCTGAGAAGTGTGTTGGCTCAGATGCCCATTTCTGAATAGGGTCTTTAAATTTGAGGGTCCTGTTATATCTTAGTTCTTTATATGTTCTAGACAGCAGACCTCTATCTGATTGCTTATTAGTTAGGATTTTTTTCAAAATTTGTGGGTTGTCTTTTCACTCTGTTGATACTTTCTTTTGAAGTGCAGAAGCTCCTCAAGAAGAGTTGATCCCAGTTGTTGATTCTTTCAAGTGCTTTCCGTGTGCATATATGTTTGTTCATGAACTCTTTACCTACCCCTATGTCTTCAAGAGTTCCTCCCACTTTCTCTTCCAGGAGATTGTTCCGCTTTAATGTTTAGATCTTTAATCCATTTTGACTTTAACTTAGTGCATAGTGATAGAGCTGGGTCAAGTTTTAGTTTTTGGCATGTAGAAAGCTAAGCTTTCCAGCACCATTTGTTAAAGAGGCTATCCTTCTTCCAGTAAGTATGATTGGCCCCTTTGTCGAAGATCAGATGGCTGACTAGTGAGGATTTAGAGAAAATGGAAATTAGGTACACTGTTGGTGGGAATGTGGTTGACACAGCCATTAAGAAAACAATATGGAGTTTCCTCTAAAATTAGAAACAATTACACAATCATCTAGGAACCCCGCTTCTAAGTATGCACCCGAAGGAAATGAAGTGAGCATGTTGAAGAGCTATCTGTCTTTCCATGTTCATTGTGGCAACATTCATGGTACTTCAAAAATATGGAGTCACACTAAGCACTCATCGGCAGATGAATGAGTATAGAATATGAGATATACATGTGTGTGAATGTACATACACACACGCGCTACATGTGATGTCATGGGTATAATATGTTAATATATTACTAGCTTGTTCTAAACATTTTATAATGTGCAACAAACTCTAACTTTATATAGCTTAAATGTATGCATTTTTACCTGCCAATTAAATTATTTACAGAGCAAAAAAGAAAAGAAAGCATTCCCATATCCTAAAAAAGATACTGATCTTGATCCTTTGAATCAGTTGTGCAATTGTGGCTGGATTTAGGCCCATCGTTTGAGAGCGTTCCAGCATACAGAACTCGCTTCCCCTGAGGGCCTTCACACTTGCTGTTCCCATCGTGTAGCATGCACTTTCGCCAGGGAGCCTCGTAGCTACTTCTTTTTTGTCTTTCAAGTTTCAGTTCAAACATCCCTTCCTCAAAAAGTCCTTCTTTGACTGCTTGACTTAAAATACAGCGATGGCATTGCTCTCTCTTTTCTTTATCCCATCACAGGACTCATCTTCACTGCACCTTTCCCTGCTTGAAATCACCTCATTCCTTGTGACACATCAACTCTCTGTTCCCCCTACCTTACAGGAGAGAACTTGTCCAGTTTATTTACAGATATGACCTCAGTGCCTTGAACAGGACTGGCATACAGTGAGTGCTCATTAAATCTTTGTTCACTGATGGATAAGCAACAGCTGTCTTTGTGAAGCAGACCTAACAAACTGTTTTGTCATTGTTTCAAATCACAGCCTTACATCTACAGAACACCCATGTCTTTTGCTGTGGATTCACCTGTGTATAGATTTTTTTTTTAGTTTCATTCATCACAAGATTTGTAGTAACCTGCTCTAATATTAAAACACAGAACGATAGAAAATTAGTTCAGATTAAATTCCAAGATGAAATGTAGTGGTTAAATAATAAAGACAGTGCATGGCATCCAGGCTGGCATGGGCTATAAGTATTCAACAATGAGTCTATATATTCTATTTTGTTATCTGATGCAGTAGGAACTGCAGGAGGTGGCTCAGAGAACCATGGTCCTTCTGTGTCTGCTCTGTCCTTACGTTTTTCTTTATTCTCAGTCTTGCACCACTTTTAGGGATCCCACCTAGACATCCTGGCATCCAAAGGAGGAAGAAAGACCACTTCTGCCTAGAAGCAAGGAAACATTCCACAGATGCTCCATGCAGACTTTCCTTTACTAGTTGTTATTGCCAAGAATTGGGTTTCTTGCTTGAACTTGAACTAATTATAAACAAGGGGAAATGAATTTCAATGGCTGCCTTAGCTTAGTCACAGGGCTAGAAAATATATATGCCATAAGAATCGTACTGTGCCGTGACACTTGGGGTGGGGTGATATATATACCATGCAAAGTATCCAGGAATACATAGACTTTATGTTTCTGTACAACTGTTGGGCAGGCTCAAAACTGAGCTCTGAGTTTCTCAACTCCCAAGATGAGAAAAAGCCAAACAAAAAATGTTATAGTGTTCATAAGTTTTAAATAAACCAGGGCAGAGCATTTCAGTCTTTTCTGATCCTAAGATTCTAAAGTTTCTTGCACTGGTCTTCAAGAGGAGACTTGAGGATGAACCATTTTTAGGCCATTCCTTTATTTCCAGTGTGGTATCAGACTTTATGTAAGGAGCATAACACTAATTTTGTTATCAAAACATAGAAACAGGGGTCTATTAGCCCACATTTATTCTTTAGACTATTACTATTGGTGAATTATTAATTTCAATTTTATGAGTTTTATTATATTAAATAATGAGTACTTAACGGGAAAAATCACAAAATGAAGTATTGAATTTTTAATATGTATTGTTTATGAAAAGCATTAACATTTTTAATATTGATGTTGGTGCATTAAATCTAAAAAAAACAACAGGAATAAATTCTTATATGAACTACAATGAAAATACCAATAGCACTTTACAAAAAAATGTAATCCTTTTTTTTTGTATTTTAGGATAGAGTCTACAGGGTCTACAGGGTCTACAGGGTCTCACTGTGTAGATTGAACTCATAGAAATCCTCCAGTTTACAGCCTCCCAAATGCTGGGATTACAGGCATGCACCACCATGCCCAGTCTCACCACATCCTGGGGACGGGCCGGCACAACAAGCATCGGATCATACTCCCAGTCCCTGTGTCTGCCTAAATAGGTGCTTTAATCTGCTGAGCTGTTTGGCTGGCCCAAAAATATAATCCTTACGTCCTCAGTCAGTCTGCACACATGACAGCAGCATGCTCTGTACACCCATATCACTTACACTGACAAAACATGTATTTTGCTTTCCTGATCTTGTAGGACATACTCAACATCTCAAGTCTTGCTGTTTTATCAGGAAATTTATATTGTATTATACAGCATATACTTAATAAGTCTCCATATCTGCAAGGTCATAAATTTTTATGCCATATTTTGATGTGTTACTTTCAACAAGTCTTTTACATTCCTACAATCACCATTAGAAATCCCTGCTAAGTACAATCGACCTGTGAATTCTTTCAGTTCAGCTAGGGAGATGTCATAAAAAATAGATTTTTGAGTGTGTCAATTGGTGCATATAGTTTTACTTGAATTTCAGCCTGTGTATTTCACAGTATCAGCATCTTGTAGCATTTAGTTTATTATAATTTCAAACATTGAATTGCTGTGTTTGCATTCTGTCTAATACTTTTCACCTCTGCCAAGACTTTTCTATATTTTTGGACCTATTTCTAACACTGGATTGCTCCGTTTGATGGTGTAGCTATTTTGTAACATTTTGACTAGTAAAATATGTACTCACATTGCTATTTTCTTTGTCATCTGAATCAAGGAGATCTGCATTCTTTGTGTCTATATCGGTTGATTCTTGCTCCATTTCACTATCATACTTCACGGTCACTGTTCGGCTCACATGGCCAATGTTGAAATCCTCTTCCTCTTCCTCCTCCTCCTCTTCTTCTTTCTCCTCCTCCTCCACTCACACCACTCTTCTGTTAGGACAGCATGCATTTCCTAACATCTTCATCATCCATACATGAATAATCTGATAATTCATTTTTGACCTCCTCCAAAACTCTTTTTTCATGTACCATTTTACTGGACTGGTCTACTTCTACCAGAAAAATGAAACGAAAACTTTAAAAAAATCCCAACAAATCCTGGAGTGGCGTGTGTCTATTGGACCCTCTGTTATGCTTGGGTAAACATACACAAAACAAAGTTACACAGAACATAAAGTTAATAAATATCCCATTTTGCCACTTTTGCACATGTGCACACACCTTGCTGTTAGTCACACCAAGTGAATAAACATAGATTTCTTCTGCGTCCCTTAGGGAAAGGTACTGAGAAGCACAGCTAGCTACTAATACATTAAAGTACAAATTCACAGAATAAAAGTGAGAGTTGGGCCCACCGGATCCAGTCATATTTGTTTCTTATGATCCCAAATACCAGGTAAAGGATGCTCCAAAATGTGTCCAACCAGTCTAAAATGTGATTCAGAAGAGAAGAGGGAGTGTGTAGAGAGGAGCTGCAGCAGGTAGTGCAAGCGCCATGCCCCACTTTCTGGTGGACCATGCTGAGCTTTATCCAAGGGTAGAATTTCGATGTGCTAAAAGAATGGATAGATTATTTGTCATTCCAATGCATTCCAATGGATTATTTGTTCACCTTGGATATTATTTTGCTCAGAACTTTTCAATGAAGAAGAGACAAGGACAGATGAAGGTTAAGCTCTTTGGAAAGAAGCTGCCAAGCAGATTTTTTAAAATAGCTATATGTTTTGACAATTGACAGAGTACATGGCATTTTATTTTTGCAATAAATGTGAAGGAGCCTGACTAGAACCTGTATCTGAATGGATGTCACAGATGCTGTTCTACCTGTTGCTCCTCTGTGCTTGTGAAATGGATATGTCAAAATATATTCAGGGCTTTCTACCTACATAGGATGACTATGTTCCAGCATATCATATTTAATTGGTTCATCTTTATGCTTAAATGCAAATATTTTTATAGTTATTTTACATGGTCAATATTTTTGTTTGCTATGGTTTGAACAGGTATCCCTCAAAGACCCATGTGTTGGAGGCTTTGTCCAACAATGGTGAGCTCAAATGTCCCAATGATGGAACCTTTGAGAGGTGAGGGCTTGGGGAAGGTCCATAGGCACTGGAGGCTGCAGGAGACTGTGGGTCTCTAACCCTCCATCTCTGTTCTTATTTCCTGATTTTGGGGTAACAGTTTGCTTTGCCATACCTTCCTGCCATGATATCCTGCCTTGCCATCTGCTCAGAACAATGGGACCAATAAAGTGTGGACTGGAACCTCTAAAATTCTGAGCCAAAATACTATTTTATTCCTTATAAGTTAATTTGTTACAGTAGTGGAAATCTGACTAGCACACCATCTAATTGACCGTATATTGTGCTACCTCTGTCTTAATTCAAGGGCCATAACGAAGAGACTGGATAAGGACACACAGAACATTAGATGTTGGTGTGTATGTGTGTGTGTGTGTGTGTGTGTGTGTGTGTGTATGCACTCCAGCATATGCACAAATGTTTTTGTATATGCAGTGAATAAGTCAACATTTATGTGTCCATAATTGTGGGGATCTCCATGTCATGGCCTTTGTGCAAAGCCTGCCACTTTAGATAATCTAGAGTTTTCAAAGTCCAATCACATATTTCTTCTTTGTTGGTGGAAAAGGTGTTTGTACCCTTGTGGAATCCACAGGGAATCTTGGCTGGCCTGTAACTCAATTTAACAAAGAGAAGACTAGAAGTGATTTTATACTAGACCCAGCCTGAACCTTAGGAAGGTCTTGAAGATTTCTAGTTTGCATTCTTTGGAGTTCTGAGTTGCCATGCATGAAGTCAGACTATCACATGGGAGTGATCACATGCAAAGACCGTGTGGAGGAGAAGGTCTGAGACTCCAGGAGAAGGAGAGGGAACTCCAGCCTTTTTGCCACTTCCATCAAGCAGGAGAGGTGTAATGAGCAACTAGCAATTTTTCAGCCCAGTCCAGTCCCCAAATGACTGCGTGCTCAACTAGCACTACATGGGTCAGAAGAGCCACCGCTGAGCTCAATCATTCCTCTGGGATGGCTGTTGTCTTCAGCCTGAGTTTGTCAACTGCAGTAGACGATTAACATATCTGAGTAACAGGTGCCTTCCTCTCTCTTTGAGTTCACATGGGAAAGGGCTGCTGGCCTGAAGAGTGTATGGGGGAGGGGCAAGGGGGAAGCTGAGGTATTTGAGAAGGTTAAGGCTACTCCTGCTTTCCCTCCTTCCCTTCTTTCCTTTCTCCTCCCTCCTTTGTACCTCTTTTGCTCCCTCCCTCCCTTGTGCCCTCCCTCTCACCCTCCCTCCCTCCCTTCCTCCCTCCCTCTCTCTCTTCCTACCTCTCTTCCTCCCTTCTTTTCTCTCTTCCCTTTTCCTGTCTTCTCTTTATTTCTCTGACATTTAGTCTGGTTGGTGGAGCTTGGGCTCTGGCTTGAGTTGGGCTAAGTGAACTCCTCCTGGTGCTCTGTGTGTTGTTTGGCAGCCCACAGGGGGGGGGCAGGCCTTTTGGAATTCCGTCAGCGTGCTACCAGGCAGACAGGCACCTGTTTAAGTGGGTAATTGCATTAAGGAGGTGAGACATTCTGCCTGTGCCTGGAATCTTAATGGGCGAGGCCATGCAGAGAGCCTACCATTCAAACCCGGTAGGTAGCAAGTTGGGCAACTTGGTTCCTGAGCTGAGCTCTCCACCATAGGATTTGGGCTCCTTTGAGGATTGCAGAAAGGAAAAGAGAGGATGCAGGATATACTTAAACATCCTATAAGCCTTCTAAAAAAGCTCAGCTTAAAAGAAGAAAGGGGTGGCAATAAGATTGGTTCAAGAGATAGGTGATTGAGAGGGGAGGTCTGAAATTAGAAAGATGTTTTGTGTCATAGGCACAGCCCTGGGACTGAATAGAGTTAGGAGCAATAGAGAGAAGCTTATTTCTTCAGTTTTCTAGGTTGCCAGCACAAGCAGAAAAGGAATCATGAGCTGCCACCTGGAAGCCTAGGACCCCAATGGGACGAGAATGAGAAATTCTCCATTTTTTATTTCTGTTCTCTCCCTACACATCCCCTCTCTTCATCATGCTCAGAGTAGAGCTTGGCACCTCAGAGACCCAACACTGTGTTCAGTTCCAGCCATCTGCAGAAAGCAACTGGCTAATCTCCGCCACCCGGGAAGGACCTCTGGCTCTACTCAGTCCAGTTCTCCCCTGATCCGCTCAACTTTGCTGAGGGCAGAGTTAGGTATTCCAAAAACAGTTCCTGGGCCTCCATCTGCACACGGGGCGAGGGAGGGACAGTCTAGATGTACTGCAAGTTACTTGCAGCACCCAATATCTCTGGGACATTGAGTGCTCGGGACTCTGGATGCCTGGTGCATTTTATTTTACTATGATGGACAGGACAGAGGATAGAGTGATGCAAGCAAGGTGCCTAGGGAGAAAAAACTTAGGAGACATTCACTCAGGTTTGTCCAAGTGCAGGGTGGGTGACCATGTATATGATCTAAGAGTGAGGCTCTCCTTCAGTGATCTGCCTGAGGTTTCTCCTTTGTTTTTCTTCAGTCCTGGCCGGCTGAGTGGACTTAGCATCCCACTGACACACGCAACATTATTTCCCTGGGTACTGATACTGTAGTCAGTGTGCAAAGAAGGCAGAGAGGCTTGCTAGTAGCCTCGGCTGCTTCTCCTCCCTTTGCTCTTTGCTGTTTTCCATCACCATGAACTGCTGCCTCTGCCATGTGTCAGTCCACCTTGGAGCCAGGGGAGTGAGGACTGAAACCTCTACTACCTGTGAGCTAACTAAACCTTTCCTTCCTTAATTTTGGGTGTTGGGTGTTTTGTTGCAGCAATGAGAGAAAGGTAACTGAGGCACTTGGTTATGTTTTGGTTGACAGTAAAGTGGTGCATCACTTCAAACGGTGACAAAGTGCAGAGACCAGGCAGTGGACTGAGCATACACGGGACCCTCCTGCGAGTTCCTGGAGGTGTGGGGGAACCCCTGTAGTGGGAACTGTACTGGGAGAGCTAAAATTCCCCCAGTGTGGGTGGAGAGAGAAGTCAACCTGTTAATGTTGCCATGAATTTGTTCTTTTTTTTTTTTTTGTGGAACCGGGGATTGAAGCCCTTGTGCTTGCCAGGGAAGCACTTATTCCACTGAGCTATCTCCCCAGCCCTATGAATTTATTCTTGAACCTTAGGTTGAGTAACTTGGATTACAAAGGTCGTAGCATTTTGTGACTTAGTTTCCATACCCAGCATCATCAGGTCATCCCCACAGCTCTGGAGTAGATAGGAATGAAGGACTCCCAGTCAGAAGCAAGCCAAGGCTGGGAGGACTGAGGGAATTTACTTAGCAGCTACCAAGTTATAACGACTGTCAAGGAAGAGAGAGATCCTTGGGAGAGATCCTCTCTGTGGACAGGAGAAGGCGAGGGCCACAAAGGTGAAGTGGCATATTCAAGGCATTCTTATGAGCTAAGCAATGCAAAGGAACTCCAACCACATCCCTTTAATTTCTAACACTTACCAATCTCGCACAACTTCACTAGTTTGCCTGGAATTTCCAAATTTGGGACAAAGCTCTTCCCAAGACAGCTGTGCTGACAGCTGGTGTCCAGCCCCTTGTAGGTTATTTTGGTATGAGCATCCACCTCACGTGTCTGATTGCCCGCCCTTCTCCAACTCACCTGGCCCAGATACCGTTTTAATTTTGGCTGACAGGGAGCCATTCGGCTAGGATGTGCCTCAGCTTTGCTTGGCTAGAAGCTTCTTGTCTGGTTCCCTGATAACCTCCAAGATCTCTACTCTCCTTGAGGTATAGGACAAGGACAAAGCCCAGTCAAGTAGCAGCATGAAGGACCCATAGCTGTGGGCATTTCTTCTCACGTGCCTGTCTCTCCCCAACCCCCATGGCCCCTGCCAGACAGCCTACAGTCTCTGAAGCTATAACCCATGAGACTGCTCCTTTAAAAATGATTAATCTTAAAGCAATAAAATGTGCACATTAAATCCTGGTCCTGTCTGCTCTAGGCATGGCTCTGACAACCTTGGGCTCACTTGGCAAGTTGACCGTGTTAGGTGAGCTTCCATTACGATTTCCAGATTCTGTGGAATGCAGCCACTAAAATACATTTGCAAGGAATATGTGATAGGTTTGAAGGAGATGCAAAGCAATATTCTACTAAATAACCCTCAGGTCAAAAAGGAAATCACAACGGAAATAGGAAAATATTGTCAACTGAACAAAAATGAAAATAAGAACACATCAAAAGTTGTGGGATGCAGCTAGAAGAATATTCAGAACAGATGTTTTTAACCTGGGGCAAGAATTCAGTGACCCTGTGAACTTAGCTGGAGCAGGAGGTTTTCCACTCAGCATTCCCTTCAATTAGGAACATGGTCAGCGGACCACAATCATATCAGCGGTACACATGACTGTCGCCAATAGACATCACGTACGTTGAATTGACACTACCTATCAATTTAAAGATTGAGGCAATTTATTTTTTCTGCCATAGTCTCACAGTGTGCACTCAGGCTTGCAGGGTACAGAGACAAAAATGGCAATAGTTTATGTTTCTTATTACTTTATGAGCTATGTAAGCATAAACACTGAGAAAGATGCCTACAATTTTGCCAAAGAGGTGACACAGGCAAGATTTTCAGGTTACCACACATGGAAATGTTCATGAATATATCTTGCAAAGAGACCAATTTCCCAGGTCCGTATAGCAGTCTAAAAAGATCTCAATTCCCCGGTGAGACTCATTCTTTTTTTAAACCCCTTTTTTATTTTGAAATAATTCTGGATACAGAGGAAGTCACAGTCAAAGCACAGAGAGATCTCTGGATATTTATTATAGAGAAGTGAAATATATACATGCAAAAGCAGCTATCTCATCGTTAACAGTCAAAATCTGGAGGCAGCCAATCTGTCCTACCGCCAGTGAGTAGTTAAGCAAACTGTCACATATTTACCATAAAATAATATGTAGCAAGCTGAAGGGACCAATTATTGATACCTGTTCAAGCCTGGATGGATCTTTAAGACATTATCTAAGGGGGGAAAGCCTTACCTGGCAGGTTCTTCTTCCAGCTCCCTGCACTGGTTGCCTCTTTGGGATCTGTAACATGACATGGAAACATGGACAGTGACATTGGCCTTAGTGTGTACACGATTCTGTGTTTGGTTTCCACTGGTATAGAGAATCACCACAACGAAGACACAAGACTGTCCTGTCACCACAGAGATTCCCCTTGGTGTTCTCCTCTGTGGTGAGTATTCTCTCTCTAAACCTCAACAACTGCTATCCCAATTGTCATTTTAATTATTTTGTCATTTCAGGAACATCGTGTACTTGTGCGTGAAAAGACCTAGAATAAATTAATATTATTTGAGTGGGTCATACATTCTGAGACTTGCACCTGGCTGTGTTTTCTCTGCTTTCCTCCCTCCGTCCTCCGTCTCTCGATTCCTTCTCTTTTTCTGTACGTGTCTGTAACACATCATGATCATATTTTCTATATGGCATTGGGCCACATGAATAACACATCTGAATTATTTTTTTCTTCACCCCCTTTCTCTCTCCTTCCTCTCAACTCCTTCCATCCCTTTTCACTTTTTTTTATGTAACTGGTACAGGGCTTCACTATGCAGTTCAGACTTGTAGTGATCCTCCTGTTTTAAGCCTCCTCAGTGCTGGGATGACAGGCATGCACTATCATGTCTGGACTTGTTTGCCCGCTCAGTGGTCCTGAGAGCAGGACCAGGGATTAAACCCTGATCCCTATGCTTGCCAAAGCAGGCGCTTAGTCCACTGAACTATCTTGCCAGTCCTACCTCTTGCCCTCTGAGAAGGATTTTTCTCCCTACTTTCTATTATCTATCTTTATTTTGCTTTTTACTTATAATTTGGATAAGAGAAACCATATGATATTTAAGCTTGTGTGTCTGGCTCACCTTACTATATGATCTCAGAGTGCCTCTGTTTTCCCACAAATGGCTCACATTTACTTTCTTAATGGCAGACTAGTACTCTATTGTGTACAAATACCACATATCCACTGATCCACTGATGGGTACATAGGCCACTTCCAAGATTTGGTATTACGAATTGTGCTGCTCAGCATGGGTATGTATGTGTGTACCACTGTAATAGGGTTCTCAGGCTCTTTTGGGAAGATGAAAGGAGAAGATCTGGGTCAAATGGAACCACTATCTCTAGCTTTCTGAGGAATCTCCACAGTGATTTCCATGATGGTCGTAGTAGTTTACATTCCTACCAAAAATTCAGGAGTGTTCCCTTCTCCTGCAAGCCCACCGTCATTTCTTATTACTTGATTTCTTTGTGATGGCCATTTTTTCTAGGAAAAGATGGAAACTCACTGAATGTACTTGTCTGTCATGGTGCGTGAAGTTGAATGCTCCTTTGGGTAGTTATTGGCCATTGGTACTTCTGTGAAGTGTCTGTTCATTTCACTTGCCCATCTTTTAATTGGGTCTTTAATTTTGGAAAGCCTAACTTTTTTAGAGTTCTTTGTATATTCTGGATGTTAGTCCTCTGTCTAAAGAATAGCTGGCAATTTTTTACATTCTGTAGGGTCTTTTCACCCCGTTGATTGTTTCTTTTGCATAGTCTTTTAAGTTTGCTTAACCATTCACTAACTAGAAGATTTTTCTTGCTTATAAATTTTGATTGTACAATTGTGTACCTGTTTTGTGTGGACATATTTCATTTCTCTGGGATGAAAGCTCAGAACTATAAAGGCTGAGATGTATGGTTAGGGTGTGCCTAGCTTTTAAGGAAAGTCCTAAGTACTTCCTAGAGAGTAGTACCATCTTACATTTCTATCAGCAAAGCATGAAAAATCTGGTTTCTCTGTATCTTTATCAGCATTAGTGATTGTCCTTATTTTTTTTTAATTTAAGCAGACCTGTTGGGTGCATAGCAGTACTACACTGTAGTTTCTTTTTTAA
Source organism: Ctenomys sociabilis (assembly GCA_004027165.1). Taxonomy (NCBI): domain Eukaryota; kingdom Metazoa; phylum Chordata; class Mammalia; order Rodentia; family Ctenomyidae; genus Ctenomys; species Ctenomys sociabilis. The sequence goes on from PVKA01014481.1 coordinate 17,395, forward strand.
TGTATTTAGTACAGGGTCTACAGGGTCTCACCACATAGATCAGACTTGTAGTGATTCTCCTGTTTTCAGCCTCCTGAAGGTTGTTATTAAAAGTGCATGCCACAACGCCCAGTCTCAATTGCCATCTCAGTGCACTCCAGGGATGGGTGAACCCCGGCCACTGTACTCTGCCTAAACAGGGACTTTAGTCTGCTGAGCTATCTGCCCAGCCCTCACCCTATAGTTTTAATTTATATTCCCTAACAATTTCAATTCCCTAACATTGCAATATTTTTTCACTCTTTTCTAAAATACAGATTATAATGACAATAACTAGATTTTTCATAAGGATTAAACATCATTATACATTTTAAAAATGCTGAATCAACATTAATTGTGTATAGTAAAATGTGGCAGAATTCTCTTATCTAAACTTGATTGTGAAATGAGTGCTCCTCTTCTCAGGAATCAGAGCTTACACATTCGGATCTGATTTATTTCATGTATTGCCTCCTTAGTGTAACAACCTGAAAGAGAAAGTAAAATCCAAAAGATACATCTTAATGTACACTCCTTACTGGTACTGAAATTCTTGAGCTTGTTGCCTTCCTCATATATACTGTGGTGACATGTCGTTTGTGTACTTTCTAATTGGTGGTTTGTTTTTTTATCCTATGAATTTTTTAAAAATCATAATATATTGTGAGGCAAACATGATAACCACTACACTACGGAAACTGTTGTAAAATCTTAATATATTGTCTAAAATTTACCAGCTCAGCTGTTTTTGAAGAGCATAGCTCAGAAGTGTTCAGGCTTTTGCATTGTCATGTAACTGATTTCTACTACATTAGATACTTCATATAAGTGGGATCATAGAATGTTCATCTTTTTAAAGAACTGGCTTATTTACTTAGCACAATGTCTGCAAGGTACACTGGTATTGTAGCATGTCTCAGAATTTCTTTTTTTGTGGTTGGAAAATACTCCATTGTATGTGAGTACCAACTTTTGTTTATTTATTCATCCGCCAGAGGACATTTAGGTTGTTTCTATTTTTGGCTTCTGTGAATGACACTGACATGAAGACGGGGCATAAATATCTCTGAGGCCCCAATTTCAATTCTTTGTGGTATGTACCTAGAAGTGGAACTGCTGGACTGTACAACAACTATTTGTAATTTTTGAAAGGACCACTTTATTGGTTTCCATAGCATCCGTACCATTGTACATTCTGACCAACCATGCACAAAAATCACAGTCTCTTCACATACACTGGCTATTTTCCATTTTTTAAAATAGTTACTATAGTAATGAGTATATGGTGATGGAAGATGAATTTTGAAAATTCTTTATACATTCTAGATACATAGATATATGGTGTGAAAAAAAGTTCTCCTAGTCTTTAATTTGTCCTTATCCTCTGAACATGGTTCTTTTCAGAGAAAATGTTATAATTTTGATGAAGTCTCCTTCATTGATTTTTTTTTTTTCTTCTATGGATACTTCTTGTGGCATCATCTGCAGGTGCAGGGTCTGGGGTTTCATTACCTGGCCCCGCCCCCAGAGGTGTGCTGAGACAGTAATTGAGACTGGGCATGGTGGCTCGCTCCTGTAATCCCAGCTCTTGGGAGACTGTAAACAGGCAGATCACTGAGTCCAATCTAGTAGTGAGCCCTGAGCACCCTGTAGAACCTTCCCTAAAATACAAAAAAAGAAAAACAAAAGTCTTCACCGAATTATAGATTTAGAAGATTTTTTTTTCCTGTGATTTCTTCTAAAACCCTTTGTAATTTTATTTTATTTTTTTAATTTTTACTTTTTTTGGCAGAACCAGGGATTGAACTCTGGCCCTTGTGCTTGCCAGGAAAGCGCTTATTCCACTGAGCCATTCCCTGGCCCTCCTTTTACAATTTTATGTTTAACACTGAAGTCTATAATTCAGATGAGTTGATTTTTGTGTAAGGTGCAAAGTCTTGGTTGAGTTTCTCTCTTTTTTTGGCCTATGAATATCAAACTACTCTCAAATCAATTATTGAAAAGGCTATCATATTCATTATTAGTTTTCTGACCTGGTGAATTACATTGATGGTTTTTCATAAGCTGAATCAACCTCTCATCGCTGGAATCTACCTGATCAGGGTATGCAGCCTTTTTCCATATTATATCATGTATTTTGAAGCTAATTACTATAGCTTCTTAATGGATTGATTCTTTTATCATCATATAATATTCATTTTTGTCTCTAGTAATTTTCTTTGAATGCATTTTATCTGACCCTAGTATAGTCATTCCTTCTCTGTTTTGGTTAATGTTTACATGGATGCCTGTCTTCATTTTATTATTTTCCATTTGCTTATCTTATTATTTTAAAAAATGAGTTCCTTGTAGTCATTATATAGTTGGCTCATTTAAAAGAATCCTTTTTTTTAGTGATACCAGGGATTGAACTCAGGACCCTATGCTTGCCAGGCAGGCATTTATTTTACTGAGCTATCTCCTCAGCCTTAGAATCCATTTTGTTAATCTCCCATCTTTTACGTGGTATATTTAAGTCATTTATATTTAGTGTAATTGTGAATACATTAGGATTTATATCTGCCATTTTATTTATTTATTTTTTCATTTATGTCTTTGGTACAGGGTCTCACTATTCGGCTTGGACTCGTAGTGATCTTCCAGTTTTTAGCCTCCCCAGTGCAGGGATTGCAGGTGTGCACCACCACACCTGGACTCAGTCAGGGGTCAGCACACCCTGGGGGTAGGGCCCGCAAGGCATGCGGGCCCCAGATCAAGCCCTGGTCCCTGTACTTGCCAAAAGAGGTGCTTAGTCTGCCGAGCTATCTCACTGGTCCTTGTCATTTATTATTATTATTATTATTATTATTATTATTATTATTATTATTATTAGCTGAATGGGGGATTCAATTCAGGCCCTTCTGCTTGCCAGGGAAGTGCTTATTTCACTGAGCCATCTCCCTGGCCCCCACTTTATTTTTTAAGATTTTTCTTTCTTTTTTTTTCATTATGTTTTCTTGTGGGTTGCTTCAACAGTTTTAAGAATTAATTTGAATTATCTATAGTACAAGCATTCACCAATTTGTGTGGTAAGGCACCTTAGCTCTCTTTGCAGCCCTCCATCCTCTCCCATTTGTAATTGCCTTGAACATTTCTTCTATACACATTGAAAACCACACCGGCGTTAAATTTTTGCTGGAGCTATCAAATAGAACTTGGAAAACTTAAGAGCAGGAAAGCCTATGTCATTTGGCTAGATGCTCCTGTTTCCCTCATGTGCTCTCCTTTCCTAACGCCACACGGTTCCTGCTGCATCCTTTCCTTCCTATATACTCCCCGACATTTCTATGTTCAAGTTTGAGTCTCTATTTCCCTTCATCTGGGAATATTTGGATTTTCTCTTCACTTCAGAATATTTATACAATATAAGGTTCCAGGTTGGTGGCTCTTTTCTTGAGTACTTGAGAAGTATTATGCCATTTCTAGCTGGTATTTGTGGTTTCTGACTATGAAAATTACTGTCAGTTAAGTTATTTTATGCAATGGGTAAGGTGTTTTTCTTTCTTTGTATTTATTTATTTATTTATTTATTTTTTGTGGGGGTGGAAGGTCTACAGGATGTTCAGGGTTTCATTACTAGATTGGACTCGAAGTGATCTGCCTGTTTACAGCCTCCCAAGAGCTAGGATTATAAGCGCACACCTCCAAGCTCAGTCTCAATTGCCATCTCGGCATGCTCAGGGGGCGGGGCCAGCATGGCCGGCCCAGGGATCCAACTCCTGGCCCCTGTGCTGGCTTGCAGGCACTTTAATCTGATGAGCTATTTGGCCGGCCCTCGCATTTAACATTTGGTCTTGGTCTTCAGTTTATAGAAGTTTGACTGTAATGTAGCTTCAGATGGATTTCTTGATTAATCCTTTCTGGGATTCTCTAAGCTTAACATTGTGGCTTTGCTACTCATTCTTTTCTTTCTTTCTTTCTTTCTTTCTTTCTTTCTTTCTTTCTTTCTTTCTTTCTTTCTTTCTTTCCTTCTTTCTTCCTTCCTTCCTTCCTTCCTTCCTTCCTTCCTTCCTTCCTTCCTTCCTTCCTTCCTTTCTTTCCTCTCTCTCTCTCTCAGTGAGCTTATTTTTAGACAACCTATGTGACATGTATTTTTTCCCTAAAAACAAAAACAAAAAATCCCATGATGCTTTCACTCCAAATAAATCATAGCCAAAATAAATAAGTGGCTTTGTACCTTTTCTCAAACTTGCAGGATACTTCATGGACTCACCCTCTTTTTCTTCTTCTTTGGTGATGTGCATTTGAAGTTTTGTCGTCCCTTCGAGTGCTGACCATTCTCTTTTTCAGTCTTCTGTCTTCGTTTTTGTGTGATCCAGTCCACTGAGTTTTTTCTTTATTTTAGTCATTGTATTTTTGGTTCTAAAATCTCCATTTGCTTGTGGTAGGTGTTGGGGCTTAAACCCAGGGCCTCATTTATCTTCATATCTTCTATTTTTCTGAGTTTTTAGAAATACATATAAATTTTGTTTGACTTTTTGAGGCATGTTTATGGTAGCTGCCTAAAATCCTTTTTCAGATAATCCTAGCATCTGTGTTCTCTTAGTGCTGGTGTCTAATGACTGCCTTTTCTTATTACAGTTGTGATACTCCTGGTTCTTGGTATGAACCAGGATGGAAACCTGGGCACTTTGACTATATTGTTATCTCATCTCTATCAGCTCCTCTGACCCAGGTGGGAAGGGGAGGGTTGCATCAGTGCTGTAAGGTGCAGATGGAAGCCCTTTTTTCTCATTCAGCCTTGACTGGCACCTATCTCAGTGGAGGATGACTTGTTACTGCATGGGAGGAGCTCAGATTCCCAGGAGGCCTCACTGCTTAGTATCCTTGGCTGGAGGAGGCAAAACTGCCCTGATTCTGCTCCCCATGGGGCTTCCATGAGCATGACGGGATGGCAATGTAGAGGGAGGAGTATGGGTCATTCACTGTTGGGTAGTGGTTGAAGTCCTGGCTGGGATCCTCGGGCACCACCTGGCAGAAAACAAGGGTCACCCGAGGCTGCTGAGCAGCACTTGAGGTTCAGGATGCCTACATTATCTCCACTGACACCCATGAGGGAAGCTTGCTACCGCTTTTTCTGTCATAAGACAGAAAAAGCCAATAGAGACAAAAGTCCCTGATTCCCATTGGCTTTTTCTGTCTTCACCCAGGTAGGGCATAAGGGCCCCTTGTTACAGTCTGGGGCAGATGGAATCCTGGGCTTCTTAGTCAGGCCTTGCTGATTAGAGGTGGGAGTAGTTTTTTTTTTTTTTTTTTTTTTTTTAAGGGAATGGGGAAAGGGAAGTAGAGCAGTTATTTTTTAGAAGTTTTCTGTCTTGCTAAGCTGCTCTTCTCTTGGTCTCTTGCGTAGAGAGGGTAGGCTTTCCTCTAGAGCTTTTATTTTTGCTTGTTTTGTTTTTGGGGATTGTGGACACTGACCTTTACAGACTGTGACTTCTCCAGACCTCACAGGATGCATGAGGTAAAAAGGAAGTTTAGAGAGCCCACTGCTGAACCAAGTTTGGGGACCCAGACTCCCCGGCCAGCCTCTCTTCACCTGTCAGAGACTGCTTTACATACAGTGCCTAGGGTTTGTCAAGCCAGGAAAACAAAGAGAGGTTAAAACTGAAGCAAGTCAGCTTTTATTTGGGGGAAGCAGGCCGTTTCAGTGAGAGTGCCAAGGCTGTAAGAGCCATGGGCACACCCAGAGGGGAGGGGGGGGGCTTTTAAAGGCCAAGGTGAAGAGGATTACACAAAAATATTGAGAAATAATGTTTGCCCAGGGCTGGGCAAGTAGCTCAGTGGATTAAAGTGCCTACAATGGCACAGGGCCTGAGGGCTCAATCCCTGGGTCTGCAGTGCTTGCTCCACCCCTGGGTCGCACTGAGACAGCAATTGAGACTGGGTGTGGTGGCACGTGCATGTAATCCCAGCTCTTGGAAGGCTGTAAACAGGCAAATTGCTGCACATCCGGTCCAGTAGTGAGACCCTGAACACCCTGTAGATCCTCCCCTAAAAAAATACAAAGAAAAAAAAAGTTTACCTAACAGTGCCATTCAGTGATAATCAATGAGGACGACATCAGACCAAGACTGGAGAGACAGTTTCTGAGCAGTTGAATGCCCTTGCAGAAGGTTTTGTACAAGGTTGCTATGCTTTTTCCTAAAATTGAAGTTTGATATTCTGTTGCTGTTTGGCCAGCTTTATTTATCTTTGTTAGAGTGCAAACAAATGAATTCCTCCAGTATGGTCAGTTTTCATATGTTAAGTTTTAGTTTTTTTTTTTTTTTTGCGGAACTGGGGATTGAACTGAGGCCCTTGCATGTGCCAGGCAAGCACTTATTCTACTGAGCTATCTCCCTGGCCCCCATATGTTGTCTTAAAGCTGCACTTAGCAGGAAGAGTAAGAAAAGTATATCTACTCTATCCTTTTGGAAGCAGACCTCTGGTCTCATTTATTAAGACTCACCTAGGAAGGAAAGAACAAAAACAAAAAAATCCAAACAAAGAAACAAAAGAAAGAAAGAAGCAAAGCAAAGAGAAAAACAAACAAACAAACAAAATTTCTATGGATGTAGGGACATGATTATTTGACAATATCGGCAATTAGTCTTAAACATCTCCATGAATACTACCAATCTTATTAGTAGCATACCTCAACAGTTTGGCCTTACAGACTTTGAGTGAGCGTGTGCAACACTGAAAAACTAAATTCGCTAAATGAACTGGTGTGGGAGTCCCTTTACCATGGGGGTGAGCGGTGATTTCATTCAGCTCACTGACATCTTCACCCTTGGTTTGGGTCTCTCAGGAACACCGGGCGGCAGCACACTCTGATGAGGAAGCACAGGCCTTTGGAGGTGCCTTCCGTTGGGTAAATGTTCAGCCATCTCCCACACGGACTCCCCACGGTGAATGCTGGGAAGATTATGGGGCCGGTAGAGGGAAGGCAAGCGTCCCAGCCCCAGCGCAGGCGAGGCCACAGCTGCACTGCGTGCGTGGCCAGCTCCCGGCACTCCTGCAGCTGTGCCCTCTACGATCCTGGCTCCATCTGTTCACATTCTCCAGTTGATACTGTGGCTTTCCCTAGGACTCATATTATCGTGTTGAAATCTCCTTAACCGGTTACTTCACCATCAAGAAATTTGCATTTGACGTCTTACAGGCATCGTCACCACACGCACAGCATGCACAGGCCGGTAAAACTCCCTCAGCATCAACATCTGCTCAGACACACGACCGTAAGGTAAAAAGCTGGCTTAGCTGCGGTCTCCGACTGGTTGTTCAAATTTGCCAAACACACTAGAATGCGCTATTTTACGGTTCATTCTAAGTGGTACCTTTTTCCTAGTTTGTTTCTTTTTGCTCCCAAACACAGCTCAGCAGCTGAGTCTCACCCTTTCGTCTCCTCCCATTAATGTGGACTTTTTCTACTAAGGGGATTTTTTTTGGAAAAACTGATTAAAATATATGCAATGTGTCATTCATTGTCGTATCCATTTCCAAGCGTACACAGCCCTAAGTGCGTTCACTCTGTTAGGAAACTGACACCATCACCGATCTTCACAAGTTTCTATCTTTGCCATTGGAAGCTCTGTAGCCACTCCCCATTCCTCGCTTTGCCCATCCCTGACGTCACTGTTCTACTTCCCATCAATGGCTATGAGTACTGCGCGTGAATTGGAGCCACCCAGAGTAATTTTAACAAAAATTAAAAGCAAACGAAAACTCCAAAAATCTTTGGGCTGACCAGATAGCTCAGTGGGCTAAAGTGCCTGTGTAGGCAAAGCGCAGCTGGAGTTCGATCCCCAGCATGCCATGCCAACCCCACCCCCAGATGTGCTGAGAAGGCAATTGAGACGGCATGCTGGTGTGCACCTGCAATCCCAGCGCTTGGGAGGCTGAAAACAGAAGAATCACTACGAGTCCAATCCCTGTACTAAATATATAAGAAAAAAAGAAACTCCCCTATATTTTTTCCTGGTAATTTTATAGGTTTGTATTTTAAATGTAAATCTTTAAACCATTTTAAATGACTTCTAAGTAGGATGTGAAATATTTGTTCAATTTAATTCTTCTCTTATGTGGCTATCTAATTATTGGAAAGATTGTCCTTTTCCCATTAGAGTGTGTGCTATTGGTACCGTGTAACAAGAGCTTATTTCTGGGCTCTCCATTGTGATTACGATTCTTCTACTTTCATTATTCTCACCAACTATTGCTCTGGCTACTCAGAGTCTTCTGTGATTCCATGTGAATTTGAGGATTCTTTTTCTATTTCTGTAAGGAATGCTCTTTGATTTTTTTTCTTTTTTGGCAGTACCAAGGATCAAACTCAGGACCTTGTGCTAGCTAGGCAGGTGCTTATGCCACTGAGCTATCTCCCTGGCCCTGCTATCTGAATTTTTTTTTTTTTTTTTTTTTTTTTTTTTTTTTTTTTTTTTTTTTTTTTTTTTTTTTTTTTTTTTTTTTTTTTTTTTTTTTTTTTGTGGAACCAGGGATTGAACTCAGGCCCTTGTGCTTCCCAGGCAAGCACTTATTCTACTGAGCCACCTCCCTGACCAAATAGGTGTTTTTTTTTTTTGTTTTTGTTTTTTGTGGATGCTATTTGAATTTTGATAAGGAGTTAATTGAATCTTTATTGAATTGGTAGATCACTTTCGGTTCTGTCCACATTTAACAATAATAGTTCTTCAATCTATGAACATGGGACACAGTCAGTTTCTTCTCTATTTCTTTCATCAATATCTTATAATTCCCAGTATACAAGTCTCCCACTTCTTTTCAGGATTTCTTTTCTTTTCTTTTCTTTTTTTTTTTTTTTTTTGGTACTGGGGATTGAACTCAGGACCTTTAGCTTACCAGGCAGGCACTTATTCTACTGAGCTATCTGCCCAGCCCTCTCACATTTTTTTTTTTTTTGTTAGCTTATTTGTAAACATTTCATTCTTTTAGGTGCTATTATAAATTTGAATTTTTCTTGATTTTTTTTCAAGTCATTCACTGATAGTGTACAGAAAATCTGCTAATTTTCATGTTCCTGAAACTACTGAATTTGTTCATTAGTTCTAATAGTTTTTTTTTTTTTTTAACTGTTTTGTTTTCAGGATTTTCTGCACACAAAATATGTCATATGAATGGAGATAATTTCACTTCTTTATTTCTGATTTCAATGTTTGAACTTCTTTTTTTCCCCTCTAAACGTTCTAGCTGGGACTCCCAGTGCTCTGTTGAACAAAAATGGTGAGGGCTGGTGTCCTTGCCTCGTTTTCGGTCTTTCAGTTTTCTCCCAATCAAGTATGCTGTTAGCTATGGGCTTGTAATACATAGCCCTTACTATATTAAGATAAGTCCTTCTTATACTTATTTTGTAGAAAAATTTTTAAAAATAAAACATCATGAGTAGATGTTGAATTTTGTTAAAATATTTTTCTGTTATCTATTAAGATGATCATACGTGTTTCACCTTAATTTTGTTAATTTGGTACCATAGCTATAGGCTTGTGTATGATGAACCATGTTTAGAATGAGTTTCATTTAGTCAAGGTCTATGATCCTTCTAATGTGTGGTTAAGTCTGATTTGCTATAGTATAAGGAGCTTGCAGAGACAAAAACAGTTAAAATTTTTAACAACTTGTAAACAAAGGCAAATATAGATGATGTAAAGCAGAACAAAAAGATAGAGGGTTGAAAAGATGAAGATGAGAGCTGACATAATGATAGATAATACCGGCTTGATCCCCAGAGGGCCCTGCCAGCCCCGCACCAGGGCACACTGCGATGGTGATTGAGATTGGGCATGGTGGTATGTGCCTGTAATCCCAGCTCTTGTGAGACTAAAAACAGGAGGATCACTATGAGTCCGATCTGTGTAGTGAGACCCTGGACTAAATACATTAAAAAAATAAATAAAGACAAAGATAAGACCTAGAAGAGCCAGTGAGATAGCTCAGGGGAGTAAGTGCCTGCTTAGGTAAGCACAAGGACTGGGATTCGATCCCTGGCATGAAATGCCACAATGGCCCCACCCCTGGGCACACCAAGCCGGCCACCTGAGTCTAGGCATGGTGGTGCACACCTGTAATTCCAGTAATTCCAGCGGTAAAAGCAGGAGGATCACTATGAGTCTGAGCAGTATAGTGAGACCTTGTACCAAATACAGTAAAAAAAAAAAAAAAGACAAGACCTAGACATTCTACATCTGATTAGTAAGACTCTGGAGAGAAGATAATAAAGAGAGAAGAGGATAAAAAAGACGATAGGACATGGGAATGATATACAAGAATCTAAGGAAAACTTTCTAAGATAAAGGACTGCAGGCTCTTGACTGAAAAGGCTAACACAGGATGTCACACCAGACAAGATAAAAGATCCATGTAAAGACACTGTAGACATGTTTTAGTATGCAAGGCAAGGAGATCTTCGAGGCTTCCAAAGAGCAAAGTAATTCAAAAGAGGTCAAATACAAATGCTGCCAGGCATCTCTGCAGTAACACTAGATACTAGAAAGCAACTGAACATCACATCAGAATCTTATAGAATATACTTTTCAATTCAAAATTTTATACCCTGCTAGGATATCAGTCAAGTATGAAGACAGGATTGAGGTATCTTTCCCTTCTTTAGACAATTTGCAGAAAGTACTGAGAATATGTACGAGTGAGTTCTGATTAATCCAAAAAGGGAAAATTAATATCCGTATATACAAAATAGGATAGATATACAGCTACTTTCTCTTAGTTCAATGTGAAGAGAGATTTGTACTAATAATGTTTAGACAAGATATCATGTCTGTATCTTATATTATGAATAACTACTACAAAGATAACAGTATGCAATGTATTAGTTATTGTAACTGTCCAACTAACCTGTTTTGAAACTGTCTCTTTGCTATTTCTTTCTCAATAAAATTAATTTTTAAAAAAGAAAAAAATTAATACGCTCTAAGAAATAAGGGACAGCAGTGAGGAGAAGGCCCAGGTTGGTATCTCAGAACACCACCAGTCCAGAGTGAAAGAGGAGGTTGAATATGGTTAAGTGAAAGGAATTAAGGCTATGCATTTGGAAAAATTTGAATATAAACATATAATTAATTTTTAAAACCACCAGGGTTCCGTACAGGAAAGAAAATATAATCATATCCTATTTCACTCTGCAACAAAATCAAATAGCTTTTTTCTCTATCAATAGTGATGTAAGCTTTTATATCAGCCAGAAATATTCCTTATGTAAGTAACTGAAAATACAAAGTGGCTCAAACTATGATGAGAATTACAGTATTCTGTTCACATAATTGAAAAGTTTGAAAGTAATTTAGGCCTTTGATGAGGTTTGATCCAGTTACTCTTTAAAAATCTTTAATTTCCATCTCTCTTCTTGGCCTTCTGCGCTATTTATTCAAAGGAATACCGGCTTTCATATATGGTTGCAAGGGGGATTTTGGTGCTTAGAGTCTTCGTTTTTCTTCACTTAGGTCCATTAGGGAAAGAATACTTCAGCTCTGCAGAAATACAAGGAAGTTTGCACTGCACAACTTTTATTTTTCTTTAAAAAATAAGTTATTTGCAATTGACCCATAGTAATTGTACCTATTTGTGGGACATGATTGGTATTTAACACACACACACACACACACACACACACACACACACACACACACATATATATACAAGCTACAATCAAATTAGTAACTATCACCTCACATATTTACCATTTCTTTTTATCATTTATCATTACATCTTCTCTAGAAGATATTTTGAAATATTCAATTAATTGTTACCAACCATGGTTACCCTACTATGCTACAGAGACAAAATTAGAAGTCATCCTTCCTGTCCAACTAAAACCTATACCTATTAACTACCCTTTCTACATCCCAGTCCCTTACATGCTTTATAGGTTCTGGGAGCCACTATTTTTTTCTACTTATTTGATAGTTTGTTTTTGAACAGGGTCTCACCACGCAGCCCACATTCACAGCGATCCTCCTGCTGTGTGCCTCCCTAGTGCTGGGATTACAGGCTCGCGTCACCACTCCCGGACTCCATTGCCGGCTCAGTGCACCCAAGGGCGGGGCTGGCACGGCATGCGGAGCCAGGGATGAACCCTGGTCCCTGTGCTTACCTAAGTAAGCGCTTAGTCGGCTGAGCTATACCACTGTCCCTTCTACTTATTTGAGACTGACTTTTAGCTTCCCTGTATCTGTGAAAACATGCAACACTTGTCTTTCTGTGTCTGATTTATTTCATCTAACATGATGTCCCCCATTTTACATCTAGATTGCTATAAGCAGGAGGATTTTATTCCTCTTTAATGCCCAAATAATTTTTCTATTGTGTACCTATGCTACATCTTCTTTATTCATCTGTTAACGGACACTTAGTAGGACAATTCCGTGTCTTGGCTGTTGTGAATAGCACAGCAATAAGTGTCATGTGCAGATACCTTTTTAATATACTGGTTGCAGTTTCCTTGGATATATACCCAGGGCTGAGACTGCTGGCTCATATGGTAGTTCCATTTCTTCTTTTTAGAAGAGACTTCACACTGCTTTTCATAGTGGCTGTGCTAATTTACACTCTCTCAAGCAACACATGAGTTCTCCTTTCTCCAAATCCTTGCCAGCATTCTTTATCTTCTTGCATTTTTGTCGACAGTCATTCTAGCTGATCTCATAGTGGTTTTGATTCATATTTCCCTGATGGTTAGTAATGGTGAGTATTTTTCATAGACTTATCAGTTACCTATATATTCTCTTTCTTAAGAAATGTCTATTTCGGTCGTGCATCCATTTTAAGATTTGATCATTTTGTTATTCTTTTGCTGTTGAGTTGTTTGAATTTATTGTGTACTCTGAAAATTATTCTCTTGTTGGCAAAGAGTTAGTAAATACTTAGTGTCATTCTGATGACATCCTTCTTTGTCAACTGGGGAGTTGCATTCAATGTGAGGGCAAATTACAGTCTCATTTAAGGAAGCTTTTTTAAACATATTTTAGGGAAAGGTCTACAGGGTGTTCAGGGTCTCATTACTAGATTGGACTCGTAGTGATCCTCCTGTTTATAGCTTCCCAAGAGCTGGGATTACAGGCCGTGGTGTGCCACCACTCCCACTCTCAATTATCATCTCAGCGTGCTTTTGTTTTAGACAGGGTCTCACTATGTTACTTCATAACTGGCCTTGAACTCAGGGTTCACCTGTCTCAGTCTCCAGGGCTGTTGGAGTCACAGCTGTGAGGCAATGTGTTCTTTTATGAGAGAATTTGCAGGCCAGTGAGGAATTAGAGTGTGCTTAACCACAGTTTAACAGGATGTCTTCACTTCAGGCTTCATGGGAAGCCATGACTAAAGAGTTTTTCATTAATGTCTTATTGGATCCCACAGAAGACCAGGATGGGATGAGGATTTAAATCCATGTCAGAAAGAGACAAGGCAATTCTGTAGCAAAGGCAGAAGCTCAGTAGCACGGCGTCAGGCTGGCGTCCAAAGAGAGAGCTAACCCTCTGCCCCAGGAGCTCTTCTGCTCCCCACAAACCTTCAGTGAAATTTTCTTAAATGTTACCATCTGGTCTTAGCTGTGCTCAGGAGGGAATTTTGGATGAATTTTTAAGAGAGCAGAAATAATCTGGAGAAGTGCGACAGCACGGGAACGAGGGAGCAAGTTGACTGGAACTCAGGCAGCTGCTTGGCGCTCAAGCGAGAACCACGGCTGCTCTACGGGACACAGAAATAGTCCTCAGGGATTTTCAGAGATCACTGTGGAGCAAAACCTGAGGAAGGGCCAGGTTTTCTTCCAATCAAGCTGTTCCAGGATGTTGACTGTCACTCTCTGGATTTAAAGAAGGTTGATTTTAGAAGGCTGTAGAACTTGGGAGCTTGGCAAGCTCTTTGAGGACAGTAAATCACATTCTAGTACCGATGTCTTAGCTACTTGTTACCAGAGTTAGTACTCCCACAAACCCTCAGTGGAGGGATTCAATCAGTGAAGAATATCAGCAAAAGCAACCAAGGCAAAGCCCTTGTATACACAGGCTGGCTCTACTCAAGCAACACTCCCGCCGGGCACTCACCGAGACCACCCACACTGGCCACCGCATTCCCGTCATTTCAGCTGGTGTCCCTCAGCCGTCTGAGCTTCAAACTCTCATTCACATTGCACTCAATAACCTTCAGTCCAACTTAACACAAGCAATTCTCATGGCTTTTTGGAAAATTTTGGAGTTGTATTTTAAAGGACTGTGGTGGTGGTGGTGATGGTCAGGGGAGCCAAAGCAGAAGCAAGGAACACTAAGAAATATGAAAAGGGCAAAAGACAGGGGAAAAAGGAATGGGGAAAAATCATGCAAAGTATATATACAGGACAGCCAAGATGGTTGTACTGCTGATTTCTATCAGTTTCTTGAGAGTAACAGTTGAGGCTTAAAATTTTTGCTTGGACTAATCTATACGTTAATATCTACAGTCTGAGCAACCACTTTCAGGACGGCATTAAGGACAGCAGACCTCTCATCTTATTATTTTTTTTATTTTTATTTTTATTTTTATTTTTATTTTTATTTTTTTGTCTTTTTGAGACAGGGTCTCGCTATGCAGTTCAGGCTGGCTTTAAGCTCACTTTGTAGCTCAGGCTGGTCTCGAACTCACAACAATCCTCCTGCCTCAGCCTCCCGAGTGCTGGGATTACAGGCATGCGCCACCACGCCCGGCCCTTATTTTTTTAATTGTACGCTATTTCTGATGTCTTCTCAATTATTAGTATATTCTCTTTAAAATAAATTTAAAAATCAAGAGTAAAAAGGGTAAGAAAAAATTATGATTTATTGAAAAGAAGAGTTAATGTTTAATTGTTTGACTAGTTGTGCATACTTATATCTGGTAATCTGAGCAACAAATTTGATAACAATATGTAACATAACAACCATTGTTAATTTCCTGCTCTCACTTTGAAATTCTGTACCATTTGTGTTGTTGTGTGTTGCTTCACTTCTGTTTTTGGTTTTTCTTTTTAAAATAAAAAATAAATTAAACTGAATTAAGTTTTAAAAGAAAAAATTATGGGCTACTAACCTTCATTTCTGAATAAATCTCACTTCAGCTGAAATCACCCATTTTTTTTTTTAGCCACCCTACATTCAAAGCCTACACTGGAATTGTGCATTTTTAGTTGACAGCATTCCCCTATCAAATACATCCAGTAAAATATTTAAGACTAACAACTTCACAGTTGCAACCAAACTTATACAACATTTTTGACTTAAATTATTATTGGAAAACAAGAAAACCTCCAATTAAGAATTTAAACCAAGGGCTGGCCAGATAGCTCAGTGAGACCCTGTAGGCCTTGACCTAAATACATAAAAAAAAAAAAAGAAAAGAATTTAAACCAATTAGAAATATACTTATGAAGCCCTAGATTTGTGTTTTCAGTCTCATGGCCTGAATTTCCAGTTTTCACTCTTAATTTGCTGATAAAATTTGGACCTTACAGTGGGGAGAGGGGCCAGAAAGATAGCTCAGTAGAATAAGTGCTTCCCTGGCAAGTGCAAGGGTCTGAGTTCAATCCCTGGTCCTGCCTTTCCCCCCCACCCTCCCACCCCCCGGCAAAATGTGGAGTTTCAGGGAAGAGATCTTGCCACCTGGAACCCTCATAGTTGGAGCCCTATTCTAGTGGTTTCTAAGCACCAGGAAGTGGACAGTGGTTCCAGTTGGTAGCTGGAGGAGACCCTGATAGATGTTGTTTCCTCTTCGCCTCTCCTGTTAAGATCAGTGTCCCCCTGGGGCACCCTCTCAAGCAGCTACCTTTTGGAACTTGACCTCTTTATTTTCTCACTGGCTCTTCAGTTTTTCTTTTCTTTTTCTTTTTTCTTTTTTTTTTTTTTTTTTGAAATAGGAAGAGGGGCTTTATTATAAAGGGAAAGGCGCTTCATTATCTTGGAGGACATGGACAGAATTTGGGAACATAAGGAGTTCTCTGGATTGGCACAAAGGGAGGCTGAGGCTTTTTGGCCTTTTGCCATGGGTGGGGTGTGAGAGGGTGTTTAGATGCACCTGAGGAGCTGACTGGGGCCTTCCCTGAGGTGGCGGGAAAGATGAAAGGAAACTGCATCCTGCGCTGAGTTGGAGAAGGGGGAAGGTGGTCTCTGGAAGATAAGCTGTTGTCTTAAGGGTTTCAGCCATATTGTATGACCACCGTAATAATTTAAACAGTTCACACTACGGCCAGAACTTAACATTCCCATCTTTTGGTTGTTATAAATGGGGTGCCGTGTCTGTTGGACTGCTTCCTGCTGAACTGGGGCACTGTCTTGGGGGTGAGGGGAGCTGACAGGATGACGGTTCATGCCCATGTAGGAGTTAGTGTCAGGTGTCTCAGCTAGGACTAGAAGTTTATCATTAAGTGACGGCTCAAATCGGAGACTGAAGAAACCTGAGATGTCCAGCAAGACTTGGGACTCTTGACAAAGGTGCCTCGATGTAGGCCATGAATCCAAGCTCTGTTGTTGCTCCTCAGTGGTAAGACCAAGGAGGTCAAGTACATGGATCTGGCCGTAGTGAGGTTTCCGTTTCAGGTCACAACACCAAAAATGATAGATTTTGATGGTGTCACAGCAGAGAAACAGGCAGAAGGAAAAAGGGAGAGGGGCTTCATTATCTTGGAGGACACAGAGAGAATTTGGGAACATAAGGAATTCTCTCTCTGGCTCTTCAACCCACAGACTTTTAGCTCTTTCTTGTGACGAAAAAAGTTGAAGTCCCTTTTCTAATCCCTTTAATCAACACATAACAAAGGTAAATATTTTTGGAATCAAGTATGAAAGGTAAAGCAGATATTTGTCCAGCAGACAAGAGGCCAGCCAGGATGGCAAACATCGGTGCCTGCCCACCTGCTCCTGCCCTTCTGCCTTTCCCCTGCCTGTGGCAGACATCATTAATCAATCAAATCTTCTGATCTTGTTGAGCCTGGATTTTGCCATCATACTTTTTATTTCCTTTTTGTATCTTATACTAACACATTTTAAAGAAAATCTCAAGCATTGTGTTATTATAAACATACAGTGTATGTATCTAAAAATATAGTTTTTTACATAACAATAATTACATTATCATGCCTCACAGAATTAATAATAATTCCTTTTTTTTTTTTCTGATGCCTTGTCTATAATCAAATTCCTTGACTGTCTCGGAATACTTAGGGTTTTGTTCAGCACAGTGGTGCAGTCCCTTCTGTGTTGGACAGTGTCTTAAGTAGAAGTGACATTTTCAGATGGTTGAGTCACAAGCGTGTTCACACTGCCCTTTGGGGGATGGTGGGGTGGGAGAAGCCACGAGAAGCCACTTCTACCAGAACGGACTATTGTGGAGTAGGGATGTGGGTGCCCAGTGTCTGCTTTCCTTTCTCAGAATTCCAGTTCTCTGAATCCTTTGTTTTGCCAGGAAGCAAGGGGACTCTCCTGGAAACAGGACTGTGAAACTTTGTGTCCCTAACTCTCTGAGTCAGTTTTTCAAGACTGACTCCAGCAGACAGTCTTGTCCTCTGCTGTCCTGCTCAGCCCTGCCCACCCTGCCCTGCCCTGCCCTGCAGCTCGTGGGTGGGTAACATGAGTAGAAGGGTCACAGAGGTTCTCGGCCCCCAGGAAGATTTAATTCTGCCCTAAAGGACTGGGCACAGGAGTTAGATGTCCCCCTGCCTGGCTGCCTCGACTCACTGACCCTTCTGCAACCCAGAGAACAGGCCCCCTCTGTGCTTTGGAATCAGCTGCTGCAGTGCCAACAGGGCCTGACATGGATTTTCCATTTCCTGAGAGTGTCTGCAAGGAGATTTGAAGGCTCAATTTCAGGAGGCCTGGGCCTGCACAAAGGCAGTGATGACGGCTATTGTCTGCAAAATGGCCCATTGTGGAGATGGGGTGGGGGTGGCTGGAAATGAAAGAAAGTCTTCCATCAATGGCTGTCGATTTCTTCCTTGGAGAGCTGAGACTGTGCTCTGGCGCACAAAGGTCTGATTTAATGCAGGGCACACTGAAGTCCGGAGAGAGGATGTCCCGGGGGCAGCAGCAGAGGATTTCAACTGAGACCCACTGTTTTCAGGGGTCCTGCTGCCCAGTTCCTGGGCCCAGCAGAGAGATCAGTGCTCTGGAAGCTGGGCAGAAATGGGGTCAGACAGCCTAGGGTGGGGATCATGGGGTTCCTAGGAAACTAGGATGGAAAAGCGACCTGAAGGTTTGTATTTTGACAGCAAGGCCTTTATGATATTACTTTAGTCCTGCTAGGGAAAGTAGGATTTTTGCTTTTTCTTTTTCCCCCCTCTCCTTCCCTTCCTCCCTCCCTCATTCCTTCCATTCCTTTTATTAACTCAGCAGTTTTTTTTTTTTTTTTTTTTTTTTTTTTTTGCATTTGGTACAGGGTCTCACGACACAGTTCAGACTCCCAGTGATCTTGCTGTTGTCAGCCTCCCCAGGGCTGGGATTACTGGTGTGTGTCACCACACCCAGCCTAAGCTTGTCCTGGAGCAGGGCCGGGGAGCACTTGGTGGGAACTGTGGTCCCTGTGCTTGCCTAAGCAGGCACTTAGTCCGTTGAGCCATCTTGCCAGCCCCCTCATCAGTCAGGTATCCCTCATTCATCCAATGACCTATTGTCAGGGGCCTCCTTACATGTCAGGTTAGCATGAGGTGGCAAAAAAGGAAGACACAGTCCCTACCCTTGTGGGACTTATAGACCAGGGAGGGGATAGATGCCAAATCATGAATGCATGGGTAATGCAGTGATCACAAATTGTGCTAACTTTTATGCAGAAAGCAGAAGTGCTGAGACAGCAGGCGAGACTGCTTCGTGGCTCCTCTTGTTTTATCAGCCAGTGTGGGTGGCCGAGTAGCTCTGCTCAGCTTCCTGCTCGCCCCACTCCTTTCCCTCCCAGCTGGGGACGCAGCAGCCCCCTCGTCACTGGAGGCTTGTTCCAAACCCCAGTGGATGCCTGAAAGCGCAGACAGCAGTGAAGCCCATGTGTGCTGTGTTTGCCCTGTATTTATCTGCCTATGAAGCTTAATTTCTAAACTAGGCATAGTAAGAGATTAGCAAAAGTAATAGTACAACACAATAGCTGTGACCCATTGTGACACGAACAGTTAGGTAAATGTGGCCTCTGTCACAATATCTTTTTTTTTTTTTTTGTATTTTAGGGAAGGGTCTACAGGGTATTTAAGGTCTCACTACTTGATTGGACTCATAGTGTGAGAAACTGCTACAACGTCTTCCAAGGGGCCATAGCATTGTGCATTCTCCCCAGCAGCGCATCAGAGCTACTGCTGCACCAACCTCCTTAAGCGCTGCTATTGCCAGGCTTTTGGGCTTTTTAAAAAATGTATTTGGTACAAGGGCTGGCCAAATAGCTTAGTGGATTAAAGCACCTGCAAGCAGGCGCAGGGGCCAGGGGTTCGATCCCCAGTTCCATCCCATCTGTTTACATCTGGGCTTACAGGCTCAGGTTACCACGCCCAGTCTCAACCACCATCTCAGCGCGCCCTGGAGGCGGGGATGGCATGGCAGGCCCAGGGATCAAAGACCCGGTTCCTGCGCCTGCTTGCAGAAGCCTTAATCATAATATCTTAATTTACTGTTCTAACGGGGGAAGGCTCGGAGAGGTTTCACTATGTTACAATGGCGCATGACTTAAAATTCATGAATGATTTGTTTATGTTTTTTATTTGTTTGCTATTTTCACACTGTGGTGGACTCTCGAAATCAAAACTGCAGATAAGGGAGAGGGACCACCACTTAACTCTGTGACTGTCCCGCCAGGCCCCTCCCTGCCTCAGGGCAGGAGGGCACTGAGGGCTCTAGCCCCGTCCCTGAGGTTTTGTGTCCAGGCCTCCTGGCTGCTGGTTAGTCTTAAACTTTGACTTTGGACCTTATATCCATTCCTATTCCAGAGAGGTTATCTTCTTTACCCTACAAATATATATTTTTTAATCTTGTTGAGATATAATTTCCATACTGTGAAACACACGGATCTTATTTCATCAGCTTTCAGCCACACCTATTTTGAAATGGTTAGCATTAGACACGTACACGTTTATACTTCTCGGTCTTAATTGATTCTTATCCCGTACAATGTCTTTACTAGTTCTCCTTTGTTAAATCTATTTTGTCTGAAACTAGTCTCCATACTTTAGATTTCTTTTAGTTAATATTTTCATAGTATATTCTTAATTCATTCTTTCTTCCTTCCTTTCTTTCTTTCTTTCTTTCTTTCTTTCTTTCTTTCTTTCTTTTCTTTCTTCTTTCTTTCTTTCTTTCTTTCTTTCTTTCTTTCTTTCTTTCTTTCTTTCTCTTCCTCCTCCTCCTTCCTTTCTACTCCTTTTTTTTTTTTTTTTTTTTTTGTATTTTAGGGAAGAGTCTACAGGGCGTTCAGGGTCTCACTACTTGATCAGACTTATCATGATCTGCCTGTTCACAGACTCCCCAGCGCCGGGATTACAGGCGTGTGCCATCACTCCCAGTCCCAGTTGCCATCTCAGCATGCCCTAGAGGTGGGGCGGGCACAGCAGACCTGGGGGTAGAACCCACCACCCCTGTGCTTGCTTGCAGGAGCTTTAATCTGCTGAGCTATTTGGTTGGCCCTCTTTTTTCTTTTAACCTTTCTGTGTTGTTATTGTTCATCTTACAAACAAACTTGGATATTTTTAAAAATCAATTTCTCCCCTTTAATTGGAGTGCTTAGCCCATTTATATTTAATGTAATCACTGACTTGGCTGAATGGAATTGCTATCTGATACCTATTTTTCTGTTTTTCTTTTTTCCACTTTTTGTCCTCTTTGAATTTATGAAAATTTTATTATTCCAGATTTGTTTTCCCCACTGGTTTAAAAATAATTTTTTCTTTCTAAATGGTTTGCTGCAGGAATTGCGGCATGCATTCTTAAATTATCAGAGTTTATTTTGAGTTTCTCAAATAGGGAACCCTTGCACTATTTAAGCTTGTGCGTGCGGCTTAATACATTTAATATAATGGTCTCACGGCGCCTCTATTTGCCTACTAACACCTCAAGCTTACATTTCCTTATGACACGGTGGTCCTCCACTGGCTATAAACACCACATTGTCTTTATCAGTTTATTTCTTTTCTTTGTTTTTTCAGTACCGGGGATTGAACTCAGGACCCTGTGCTTGCACTTATTCTATTGAGCTGTCTCCCTGGCACCCTGTCAGTTTATTTCTTGAAACCCAAAATGTAAACACAGCATAACAAAAATTAAAAGATAGAAATAGAAAGTAGGGAGATCTTTTTTTTTCAAATAAGGAACAGGACCAGAGATGGAGGGAAGGAGAGGTAAGAAAAAAGGGACTGGAATAAAAGAACTGAAGAAAAAAAGACACCAAAGTTTTGCAAATGGAAACAGGACAAGGTTTTGAGGGAGCAGAGGGATGAGAGGGGTAAGGGACAAAAAATTAGGGCGCACCGTGCGCGCGCACCAAGTCCCCATGCTAGGAATAACTGTGGACTGCAAAGAAGCACTAACAGGAAATCCACGTTAAAGGACTGGCGAGAGGCTCAGCGGATTCAGCCCCTGCCTCGCAAGCCCACGCAGGGGACTGGAGCCAGGCCCCCAGCACCACGTGGCTGGCGCGCCGGCCCCGGCCCCAGGCGCACTCATCCGCCGCCAGGACCAGGCGTGATGGTGCACACCTGTAATCCCAGCGCTGGGGAGGCTGAAAACAGGAGGTCACCGCAAGTCCAAGCTGAATAGTGAGACCCTGTACCAAACACAGAAAAAATAAAATAAATCTATCTTGAATGTATATCGGTTCACTTCAGACAATGTAAGACTGTTACGATAGCATACTTCTAACTTTTCTCTCCTGTCCTAATCTTCCCATCTAATTTTTGCACATGTTAACCTGCACATGCCATTTTTTTGTTTTAAATAGGAAATTTACTTTAGAGAAATTAATAATTAAAGACAAACCTTACATTTACCTATATGCATTGTCTTTATTCCTTGTGGAGAATCTTAGCTTTCGTGAAGAGCCACTCCCCTTTTGCCTGAAGAACTTTCTTCAGCATCTTACAGTTCCTATCTGTTGGTGACCAATGTCTTAGCTCTTGTTTACTTCAAAAATTCTCTCTTCATTTAAAATATTTATTTATTTATTACAGGGTCTCACCATGCAGCTTGGACTCATAGTGATTATCCTGTAACAGCCTCCCCAGCGCTGGAATTACAGATGTGTGCCACTACGCCCAGTTTCAGTGGCTGGCATGACACATCCAGGGTTCTGGGGCTGGCACAGGACATGGTGCCAGGGATCAAACCTGGGTCCTTGAGCTTGCCTAAGCACATGCTTAGTCTGCTAAGCTATCTCCCCAACCTCTCTCTCTTCATTTTTTAGTTGTTTCTGAATATGGATCTTTAGGGCAATCAGGTTGTTTTTCTCTCAGCAATCTAAAGTCTCCATAACCTTCTAACTTGCATTGTACTTAATGGTAGATCAGTGAATGTTCTTACTGTTTTATCTTCAATTCCCTGTCTGTGTTCTTTTTTGCCCTAGATGCTTTTAGCATTTTCCTTTACCTTTGTTTTTCAGAGATCTTATGTGCAGGTCCTGATGATAGAAGCACTGGTGGCTCTCTGTGTGTGTGTGTGTGTGTGTGTGTGTGTGTGTGTGTGTTGCTTGCAGTTTGTTGAGCTTTTTGGATTTACAGGTTGACACTTTCATCACATTTAAATTTTGTTTGTATTGAGAACTGAACTCATATTCTTTTTTTTTTTTTTTTTTTTTTTTTGGCGGAACTGGGGATTGAACTCAGGCCCTTGCACTTGCCAGGGAAGCGCTTATGGTACTGGGGTTCTTGTGTTGAGTTACATCTCTGGCTCATTTAAAACATTTTTAATCTTAGAAAAATTAGAGAACTTTATTTTTGGAGCAGTTTTAGATTCACATCAAAAGTGAATGGAAAGCAGAGTTCCTCTCTCCTCCTTCCTCCTACACACCCGAGCCTCCCCCACTAAATTCTGTATCATTTCAGTACATTTATTACAACTAACACATCAATAGACAGTCTTTCTCAGCCAAGGTCCATAGATTATATTAGTGTTCACTTGTGGGGTTATACATTTTATGGATTTTGACAAATGTGTAGTGACATGTATCCACTATTACAGTATTATGCAGAATAATTTTCCTGCTCTAAAAATCCTCTATGCCCTGCCTATTCATCCCTCTTTTTTCTCTTGGAATTCCTGTCAACCACTGATAATTTTACTGTCTCTATAATTTTGCCTTTTCTAGAATGTCATATAGTTAGAGTCATAGAATATAAAGCCTTTTCAAATTGGCCTCTTTCACTTAGGAATCCGCCTTTAAGATTCCTCCATGTCATTTCATGCCTTCATAGTTCATTCCTTTGTTGTGCTGAAAAATATTTCATTGTATGGGTGTGCCATGGTCTGATTATCCATTTTACGTATTGTAGAATGCCTTGTTCTCTTCCATGTTTTTGCAATTATGAATAAAATTATTATATGCATTTATGTACAGCTTTGGGGTGGACACAGGTTTTTAAAATTTATTTGGATAGATACTAAAAAATGCACTTGCTGGATTTCATATGAGTATATTTAATTTTGTGAGAAACTGCTACAGCGTCTTCCAAGGGCCACAGCATTGTGCGTTCTCCCCAGCAGCGGATCAGAGCTGCTGTTGTGCCAACCTCCTTAAGCATTGCTATTGTCAGGCTTTTGGACTTAAAAAAAAAAAATGTATTTGGTACAGAGCCTCGCTCCCCAGCTTGGACCCATAGTGATCCTCCTGCTTCAGTCTCCCCAGCGCTGAGCTTGCAGGCATACGCCACCACGCTCAATTTGTAATGACTCAATGATGGGTGTTGTGAGCACCTTGTCAGGACTGCCTGCCACCGTCACACCGTCTGTGGTGGAGTGACTGTCCAGGTAGCTTGCTAATTTTAAATTGGGTAGTTTATTTGATTACTGTTGAGTTTTAAGAGATCTTTGTGCCTTTTGAGTAAGTTGTTCAGCAGGTGTGACTTTTGCAAATATTATCTCACAATCTGTGTGTTATCTCTTTATTGTTTTGATTTTTATTAAAAAAATTTTTTTCTTTCCTTTTTTAAAAATGTATTTGGTTGTTCCAGGGTCTCACTATGCAGCTTGGACTCGGTGATCCTCCTGCTTTCAGCCTCCCCACTGCGGGATCACAGGCCTGCGGCACTGCGCCTGGACTTGGTCTCCGGCTCGGTGTGCTCAGAAGTGGGCCTGGGGCAGCATGCGGTGCCAGGGGTGGAACTGGGGTCCCTGCGCTTGCCTAAGCAGGGTGCTGTAGTGCACTCAGCTATCTCTCCGGTCCCTAAAAAATGAAATTTCTGACCCAATCTCTTTTCTCTCTTTCTTGCACTCCAATTCCATTTGTTTACTTTTTTTTTTTTTTTTGTGGAACCAGGGATTGAACTCAGGCCCTTGCGCTTGCCAGGGAAGCACTTATTCCACTGAGCCATCTCCCAGGCCCCCATTTGTTTGCATTTTTGACATTGTTTCATATGTTACTGGGGCTCTGTTCTTTTTCTTTGTCCTTTAGTTGGCCCAAATTTTTTTTTTTTTTTTTTTTGTGGTGTAACTGGGGATGAACTCAGGCCCTTGCACTGGCCAGGGAAGCGCTTATTCTGATGAGCCATCTCCTCTTCCCATAAGATCCATTCTGTTTTATTATTATTATTTGTATTTTAGTACAGGGTCTACAGAGTCTCACTATATAGATCAGACTCATAGTGATCTTCCTGTTTTCAACTTCCCAAGCACGGGGATTACAGGTGGGCGCCACCATGCCCAGTCTCAATCCCAGTCTCAGTGCACCCTGAGGGTGGGGCCGGCACAGCATACTAGGGATTGAACTCTGACCCCTGAGTCTGCCTAAGCAAGAGCTTTAATCTACTGAGCTATCTGGCTGGCCCAGTGGCCCCAAATCCACTGAACATATTAGTTTCCGGTCTTCTGTTAAGTTTGTCCAGCTAATTTTTCATTCTAGATGTGGTATTTTCAATTGTAATTTCTACCTGAATTTTTAAATAGTTTCTGTTTGCTTTCCTTTCATAGTCTCTCACTGGTTCCCTCATATGTCTGTCTCTTTAGCTCCTTAAACATGTTTATAATAGCTGTTTTGAAGTCCTGTGCTGCTGATTTTAATACCTGAGTTTTATTCCAGTCTGCTTTCACTGATAATTTTTTTTCCTGATTATAAATTTTTATTTAAATATTCTTTCAAAATGCATATAGTGGATGCTGTGGATACTGTATGGATTCATGTTTCAGAGGGTATTGTGTCTTTGTTCTGATGGGCAGTTAGTTACTCCCTGGCAAATCAGCTTGGTTCTGTCAGTGATTGGTTTTAGGCTTCACAGGGTGAGTGCAGAGGCGTCCTCACTCGCCAGTCTTCCTGGAGCCCCTGCTGAATACTTACCATGCTCCACAGACCTCTCCGTCCTGGAGGCTCCAGCACCTCCTGGCACCGTGTGGCTCCAGGGGAGCAGTTCGGCTTATGTGCAGGAGATGTTCTCTGCACGCACAGTCCGGGATCCTCCCTGACTATGCTGACCCTGGTGTTCTCTGTGCCTCTTTCAGCACCCCCTCCATGTACCCCGTAACCTGCCCGCCAACCCAGCTGCCTCAGCTCCCAGGCTCTGTTTCTTTCATCCAGCAAGAACTCTGCCTTCTCTCTGGCTCTCCTCCCATGCTGAGACTTGGAAAATGACCCGTGGTAGGAAAGCTGGGGTAGATGCCAAGCTCACCCCATGTGTCTTCTCTTCTCAAGGATCATAGGCAGTTAAGAGTCATTGATTTGCCAGCTTAAGAGCCAGAGTAAACTAGGAAATCTTGTCTCTCTGCATCCCTCATCACCCCTCTGGCCCTTTGACCATGCTCTTGGGAGGGGACACAGGGCAGGTATGGGAGAAAAGGAGCCCAGGGAAGGCAGGTGGGGTGCTGTGCGCTGCCTTTTGTTTATTCTTTGTCAGTAGAACCCCAGAGAGGGAGGCAGCTGTATGTCACTGAGCTAGATGAAGAGACAGGACGGAGGGGGCTGGCAGGGAGTGCAATTAGCTGACGGTTTGAGACTGATGAAGTGGATAATGAGAGGTGTTTAGGACAGATTTTCATGCTAAATAGAAGAAAAAAAAAAAAAAGCCAGAAGAGAGGCTGTTACACATTAACCTGCTCAGGCCTGATCTGTTCAGGAACCTACTCTCCAGGAACATACCAGGGCTCAGAGGGTTCAGTGCTGGGCCAGCTTGCCCTTTCCAGGTGGCCTCGTAGGGGATTTTCTTCATTATGGTCATCATGACTCACAATTACCAAGCTCACAAGGGTTAGACTGCGGGCCAACCACATTTTCTGTGTGAGACCTCATTTAGTTGTTCTACAACAACCCCTTGGAAACAGTGTTATCAGAGTCCATTTTACAGATGAGCAAGCTAAGGTACATGGAAGTGCAAGAACCTTCCTAAGCCACATTATAAGTAGTGAGGCTGAATATCTCCCTCCCTTCATTCTGATCTCAGAATTGGTAGTTTCAGCTTTGGTCTTGGTCTCGTGGTTGCTGTGGTTTGAATATAAAATGTCCCCCTTGAAGAGGGGTTGAAGGGAGGGCAGGGCATTGGGGAAGAATGGGGGTGCTGCAGCTGACTTGCAGTTAGGAGGTGGAGCTGATGGGAACAAGGGAGTGCTGCAGGCACTGCCTGGGTGGGCGCATCCCCTTCCCCAGCGCTCCCCTCGCCCTCGACACGCTTCCTGCCCATCGTGATGTGAGCAGCTTTCCCTCCACCAGGCCCTTCTGCCGTGCGCTTTGGGGCCCAACTGTGGACCAAATCTTCTAAAAATCATGAGCCAAAATACAGCTCTCTTCCTTCCCATCAGCTACGGGTGTCAGGTATTGTGTGTGGATGATAGGAAAGTAGCGAGACACGGGGCAAGTGTGTCAGGCACCCAAACCCACGGAGAGGGCTCTGTGCAGGCTCCAGGCCAGCTACAACCCACCTCTTCATTTCAGCTTCATTCCTGTTCTCATTCATTCTCAATATTCCAGGTGCAGTTACTACCACTATCATCCTCCTCTGACCCAAGAGGACATAGTATCAGAGCAATTACACATTTTGCCCAAAGAACCTTATCTTGCAAATAGTGGAATGGCATTAAAATCCATATGTGGCAGCCACACATTAAATTCCTACTGTGAGTCACAAGTTATTCTAGGTACTATAGATAAAGTGATGAATAAGATCGGCACAAACCCTGGCCTCATGGGCCTTACATCCTAGTGAGCGGTCAGCAGACAGGAAGCAAAAAAGCCAAAAGGAGGAGGGAAATGCTCGAAAAACAAGGCAAGGGAGGAGGGAAGGGAGGGTGTGGTGAGGAGACTGTAATCTTACACAAATGTCAGGAAGGTCTTACTGAGAATATGCCCTGAGGGATCCATGGAGGCTGAGGGATCCAGCCCTGAGTCTCTTACACGCAAGCATTTTGGGTGCAAGGACCACAAGGCACAGAGATGCAAATGCTAACTCCTCCACTGACAGTACTCAGGAAAGCGGTAAGGACTAAGGACGAGGAGGGTTCCTTAGCTATGCAGGAGCTGCCCTGGGCGGGCTGGGGTGGGACCAGGGAGGAGGATGGAGAGACGGTGCCCAGGCGGGCTGGGGCAGCCCTTCGGATGGCTCCAGCTACACATTTCCTTTGGGTTCTATCTCTCAGATGTTCTTGCTCTAGGGCTGTTGCCCCGCTGGGCTTCACTCCTCCATCTGTTGAATGGGTACCATAGGAGCAACCTCTAGAATTGATTGTAAGGCTCATGTGAGACTGTCCACAGGATGGTGGGGACAGTGGGGGCAAGGTGTTCTCTCACTCAGGCCCTGTATGGTTCCCCCATCCTCTAAGAAGCCCTGCCTGGCAACCCTCTGCTTCTTTTCACTTGTCAGTATTCTATGGGTCAAACTGGAGGTCCCTTACGAAGCTTCCTTATATTTCACTCACTGTTGCTAATTAACATCTCCATGGTACCTGGTCCATGCCAGAGAGGGAAGAAGGGTTTGGCACCAATAAGCCTGAGTTCTCAGCTTTCCTTCTCTTCTGTCTCAGACCTGGGTGACTTTACAAGCGCTGGACCACTTGAAGCTTTTGTCTTCCTCTGTGGGACATGGGCTTGTCTGGAGGCACAGCGCGATCCAGATGGGCATTTAGCAGAGCAAACTCTATCAGCGTTATAATCAACATTTCAACATGATTGTGCAGCCTGGCCTGAAAAATGTTCACCTAGATATATCTGGACCAGAGGCCAGTAAATTTTCTACAGAGACATACAGAGTAAATATTTTAGGCTGTGCAAGCCCTGAGGGCTCGGCTGTGGTAGCACAAACCAGCCACAGAGAAGGCTGTGTTTTGGCCTTAGTTACTAAACCAGGCTGCTGGATTTGGCCAGTGGGGCACGGTTCTCCAATCGCAGATCTGGACCAGTATTCCCATCTAAGAGAGGAGAAGGAAGTCTAGAAGTGGACGGCCACCTGAGTGGCTGGGCCTCTCCTCACAGGGGACAGCAGGCAGGCAGGAAGCCTGCTTTTTGGCTTTCTGTCCCCAGGCACCTGGTAGCCATCCCAAACGGGCTATGTTTCCCTCCTCTGGGCTTGTCCATCACACACGTGTTAGTATCTCATTCAGTAGTCATTCAGCATCTTTCATAACATCTTGGGGGCTTCTGGATTTTCCCTTTGGAGGAAGTTCTGACATCAGAGGTGATGAAGGGATACGGCTGACTCAGGCTTCCCTGGTGACTCAGGAGTTCCCAGTTCCCCGATCCCAGTCCTGGAGGGTGCTGTCAGCATGACATGGGCAGCATGACTGTACCAGCCACAGTGTGGCCATGCTCCAGGGCTCACAGTTCTTCCTCTGGTTTCTCCAAGAAAATAATCCTCTAAAAAAGAATCTCATCTATTAATGTGATTATTAATCTGGAAAAAAAACCCACTTCTCAACAAAATGAATCTATGATAAGACAGATGTAATAAACCTGGTTAGGATTTATGATGTGCCCAGGCAGCATTTTGCAAAAGATAATGTTCCCCTGTAATGTTGATTTGCCGGATGAGAACCATGTAATTTATTCTGTCAATGTGCATAAGAAATGTTATCTGTGTGGGGAATGACTGATGGCCTCATGAAAGCTGGCAGGGAAACAAATAAAACAATTTGGGCCTTAAAAGTATAATCGCCTAATGATCACATCCCGGTGTTTGTGACACAGAGCCCAAGGCTGGGAGCCTTGGCTGCTCCTCTTGGCTGTCTGGTCCTGAGGCCATCTACCCTCGAGCTTAGCACTAGAGGGCAGCAAGGAGCCCCCAGAGACTCAGGAAGGTTAGATTCCTCCAGGTGGGCCTCTATACAGGTGGGCCCTGTTCTAGGCTGCTCTTCAGGCATCCTCTGAGCTCTGCTCAGCTGGCCTCCTTGGGTCTCAGCATCATGCTTTTGTGTGCCTGCAGGTCCCCAAACTCACCCTTGCAAAGACAGGACTGTGCTTCTTATGGCTCTTGCAGTCCCTTCCTGGGCCTCTTTTGTGCTGCTCAGCTCTTGCTCCTGGGACTTCGGTGGTTGGTGTTCTCTTTTCCTGGAGACGAGGCTGATCTTGGCTCAGCATCCTTGGTCAGAGGACTGTTTAGTGCAGGCTTCAGCCTCTGCTGTGGTGTGGCCATTGTTTATGGAACCACCCTTGGAGGGAGGCCCCAATACCATATACCTAACAAGAAGAGGAGCAGGATGACTGCAAAGCCCTTCCACACCGACTTCCCCTCCTGGGTGCACTTTCCTCCCTGCCTTCCATAAACCCCACTCAGTTTTCTGCCCATGACTCTTACCATTCCTCAGTTTCTGTCCAGAACCTCTCTCCTTAAATGTTGGGTGCCCACCAGCTCTGTGCTCAGCTTCTCCGCACCCCTCATGTGGTGGTTTGTCTTGTTTTTTCTCTTGGTTTTCACAGTGGGGTCTTGATTCCCACTTTTCTACCTGTAACCCACCTTTCTCCTACTAGGCCTTGCCAAACAGATGTTCATCTGGTCTCTCGACAAAATTCTTCACCACTGTCTTCCTGTGACTGCTCCCTAAATCTCTTCTCTTGTCCCTGTCAACAAAGACTAGAACTTCCCATCCATCCACCTAAATAAACATTAAGGTCAGACCCTGAGAACCACCTGCGTCTGTCCCCCTACCTTGTTTTCAGGGGTAGTGCATCACTAGGTCCTGTATCCTTTCCTCTTGTTAACACCTCTTGCTAACACTTTCGGCTATTACCATCTCCCCTGTGCCCTCACTGGTGTAGATCACTCACTGCTGCTGGGTCTGTGAGCCTCAGTAGAGACCCACCTGTCCCAGGACACCTCTCTGAAATTGCCAGGCTGATCTACTACCCTTTGGCCTTCTCCCATTGGGCCTTAGAGCCCATGTCATTCCTCAGATGAGGGCTGTTAATAAGTCTTCCCTTCATGAGCTTGAGAGCCAGAACCTACTCTGACCACCATAGGATCACAGGTCCTCTGCTGAATGAGTGGACCAGATAGTGACACAGGCTGAGGGGTGCCCAGCCAGAGCTCTGCCCAGAGGGAGATACTGGAAGGAGGAGACCTCAGGCAATTGTGCTGCTGGTCTTCAGCCCCTCTGTGTACTGAGCATGTCCTAGAACCCTAGCAGGAACCCAAGGAATCCATGAGGAAACCTTCTCTGAAAGGCCACAGGGTAGTTGCTTGCAGTGGTAGGGGGTCTCAGCCAATATGGCAGACAAGCCATGGGGATACAAGCTAGATCTAGCATTGACAACATGGAGACCAGACTGCAGAGTGACAACCAGGCAAGGCTGGGGCCGGGAAGTTGGGAAGGCTGGTCTTGGGGAGGACATGCTGGTCAGCGTGTCAGACATGGGCAGGACAGCCTCTGTCTCAAAGACATCCAGGCCCAAGACATGGCCCTCAACATGGAGCCTAGATGAACCAGCTTGAGACCGTTAGTTTAGAGTGTGGCTGTGTCATTTAGTGCCTGGTGAGAAGCAGAATTCACACCAGATGATTCAAATGAAGGAAGTGGAGTGGAGGGATGACTTACAGATGTATAAGTAGAAGTAAGGGACTCTACAGGGTTCACTCAGAGTCAGAGCAGCAAGGAGATAATGCTTCTTCTAGGGCCAAAGAGATGAGAGGAAGCAGTGATGGTGTGGGGACCCAGTGAAGGCTGGTGTTGTGGAAGAACAGTGGGGAAGCTGCCAGCCTCAGACAGGTGCAAGAGCAGTATGGGCATGGGGAAGAAATGCCATGATCTCTGTCCTCCTGCCCTGTCAGTGACTCCACTCGGCTGAGTCCAGAAACAGGGCTGAATGCCAGGGTCATGGAGTAGATGAAAAAAAGGAGACATGGCTGATACAGGCACACATGGGGACCCACCAGCACAGTGACTGATCATGCAGCCTTGCTGGCTGGCATGCTAAGGCTGTATCAGAAATTTCACTGCAGAATTGACCCCTATACTGATGGATCTACAGGTGAGGTCCTGAGCTTTGGGATTTGGAGATGCAGAGGCAGGAGGGAGGCGGGCAGTCCCTCCAGAAGATGGAGACTCTTTGATTTTATTATACGTGAATTGAAGGCAAGGATTGAACAGAGTATCTAGGCTGAACTGAGGGTGAGACTCATTCTGGGGCAGAATGATGACATTGGATCAAAGAGGTAATTTTCATATGGTGTTCTAAGGAATTTTCGAGTGTGATGGAATTGCCTCACGGGTTGGCTGGTGTGTTGGGCAGGGAGAGAGTGGGGTAAGTAGACACCTAGCAAATGCTAACTGAGCCTTTTAGTTAATGTAGAAACCCTTTCTTACACTCGACTTCAGGAGAGCAGTTCAGATAAACTGCACTTGGAATATTTCAGCCTGGGTCTGGAGAAGGCCAAGGAAGAAGGAGAGACAAATGCAAAGGCTTCTGGCAAGCTTAGAGCGGTCCCTGTGGCAAGAGGCAAGATTCTGGGAGTCAGAGGGAGTCTCAGGCATGGCTTGGCAGATGCTACGGAACAAGGTGGGGACTTGAGAGGAAAAAGAAAATAGATTCCAAGAATCAGTCAAAAACATCTAAGTTAGTGAATTTCTTTGAGGATCTCCTGGCCAAACTCCAAGCCTGCTTACTGATATGGTTGTTTCTTCAGACACAGATGGAAAACCTTCCAAATGAGTGGAGAGAAAGGTCCCGATCTTTGATGCATAGAGATCCTGACTCTCAGGAGGAGCACCTGCCTGACCACCAGGAACTTTCTAGGTCCTTGGTACTCTCTGAAGTCCTGTTTAGATTTTTCCACCACAGAATCTTGGGGCCTCTACTTGCTCGTGCTTTTGCCAGCCTTGCTCTGGCCTCCTTCTTGTGGGTTCTTGTTTTTCCCTTGTGCTGTAAATGGTATTATTTTGATCTCTCCCAGGGTGAACACTGTTCCTGGGATTTCTACTCTGAGCAGTAGCGGTCCAGGTGCGAGGTACTCCCTACCACACAGAAATCTACCTTGCCCGAAAGGAACATCTACCTGCTATCCCAGGCCCCTGGTTTTGATTGCAAAGGGATCCAATTTTTATATATAAGGGAGCTGAACTTGCAGAAATGTGTGTTGTGGCCACCTTAATGGCTAGCATCTATGAACGACTACATACAGTAGTTCACTTAAGCCTCACAGCAGCCTCCTGAGGGCTTGCTTTTATTATCTTCAGTTACACAAGTGAGGAAATGGAGGCTGTCTTTTTTTTTTTTTTTTGTCTTTTTTGAGACAGGGTCTCATTGTGCAGTTCAGGCTGGCCTTAAGCTCACTTTGTAGCTCAGGCTGGTCTCGAACTCACAACAATCCTCCTGCCTCAGCCTCCCTAGTGCTGGGATTACAGGCATGCGCCACCACACCTGGCTCTGTCTTGAGAAGAGATGGAGTCTGTGGGGCAGCTAACCTAGGTGACAGCTCTGCATACCACATTCCAGGTCTGGGAAGGGAAATGAACAGTCACCCCAAGCCTCTACAGAGGACCCTTTCAGCCTCACCAAGAACAAAGGGCATAAACAGCACCAGCAAAGGGGTTGATCAATAGACACCATCACCAAGGAGCTGAGCGATTAGGTGAGAAAATGGTCTTTAAAATAACAGGCATCTATTCATTTGAAAGTATTTTCACTTCATTCTCCACGAGAGGAAATCCCATTTTGGTTCCTTCTGCTACAGTCACTCTTCCTCTTCGTCTTGCACAGCTGGCCTCCTCCAACCCTTTAGGCCTGGGCCTGAGGGTCACCTCCACAGAGAAGTGGTCTTTGGTGCCAACACAAAGCAGGACACGCTTTGCCCACCATGGTTCTCTCTTGGCCTCCTGCTCTTTCCCTTCACAGTGTTTCCTTGCATGAGGCCATGGGCAATTTTTGTGTGTGAATGGCTTTTTTGCTTTCCCACCCTTAGTGAGGCTGGGGACCACCTTGCATGCATTCATCCCTATAGAACCCATACCCACATGAAGCACAACAGGTAAGCACTTGTCTAAAAGCCAGATGACTGCATGGAGTGTATTTTTAGTTATCGTAGTTAGGCAATCTATTTTTATGTTCTCTGATCTTATTTAATAACATAGCACTTAAGAACAAATTTGCTACCCATGGCTATATGTAGATTGGGAAATCACGTGGTCATACTTATTTCCTTCTAGTTGTCCATGGTGCTTTTGTAGTTTTGGAGGGAGAAAAACAGAAGGATGCTGTGAGCTTTGCACAGGGAATTTGGAGAACTGTGTGCGAGCCTTGGCCTGGGTTCTTACTGGCTGTGTGACCTACGGCATGAACACGGACCAAGAACTCTGTATGGTTCTTTCTCAGCTGTGAAAGCTCAAACTCTAGGGTGTATATGCACCAAGATTGTAGGGAGCTAAAATGCTTGGATTTGGGGCATCAAGCCTGCTTTGAGCCACACAAGCTCCAGAGAAGTGTTCTGTTGGACTCTGGTCCTACCCTAAGGTCTGGACAGCGGCTCAGGATGATAGAAGCCTCCCAGGTGATGGAGAGCAGAGACATTACACTGCCTTCCTGATAGGGCTTGTCCTGCGTCCTCCCCCATCCTGGGAAACTTTGGAACTGAAGCCTAAAAAGGAAGGATCCCCAAGAAAAGAATAAACACATCTCCATTTTGTCCTCACCTCACTTGGCTTGTTTTCAGACCTCAGAACATCCAATCACTACTCAGTGATAGGGTTGGAATGAGAACTGGAGACATGAGGTCGACTTCTAAGCGCCATGGCCTGAGGAGTGTAGAGGAGCCTGGGGTCACGGGGCCTGCCCGGGACCAGCGCGGCAATGCCTATTAATCAGTATTTAAGTGGGTTCATTAGTGTGGAGCAGCGGCAGCGGCTGCTGAGCTCAGCCTGGGCCCAAGGAGCTGGGAGCTGGGTTAATAACACCTTATTTAGCAGAAAATTCCACTCCACTGGAGCATGTTTCAGATAGAGTTTGATTTGAATGAGGATTGATGTCAATTCTGCAAGGCGAAGGCGCCTGGAGCCGCTGCCATGGTTGTGACTGCAAAAATGAACCATTTGTGGTGGCCACTGGGCTGCACCAGGATGTCACAGTGCCCGGGGCCCTCTGCTTCCACCTAACACTGGAGGTTTGGGGCTGGTCTGGTCTGGTTGTCGAAAGGGACAGACCCTGCATGACTAGTTAGTGCAAGCCATGGTGTATTGGAGATTCCTGGCCACTTTTCAGGTCAGGACCCAAAGAGCCAGGGGCCAAGTTGGGAGCTGCCCGTTCTTTGCTCTGTGAATTGCCCCAGGCTACTTGGGTAACCTACAGTCTTGG
>PVKA01014482.1:0-52299 GCA_004027165.1 Ctenomys sociabilis
GCACAGGATGCCTAAGGGTGGGCCCGGCTGGGAGCGGGCACAGGATGCCTAAGGGTGGGCCCGGCTCGGAGCGAGCACAGGATGCCTAAGGGTGGGCCCGGCTCGGAGCGGGCACAGGATGCCTAAGGGTAGCCCCGGCTCGGAGCGGGCACAGGATGCCTAAGGGTGGGCCCGGCCAGACTTGGAAAGGTCGGCTGAGTAGCCAGCCCCCGAGATGATTATGTCACCCAATGCAGGGCTCTTCCTGGAAGGGACGGCGGCACAGACCTAGGGGGGCTGCATGGATCCCTTCTGCCTGCAGCCGCAGCTTGATTGTCTTAGACTGTAGGCACCATAGAGAATCAGAGTGAAGAGCAATCACTGATTTAAATTGAGGTACAGCTGTGTCCTTATTTCATTTCAAAGAGTAATGAAGCAGAAATGCGGTGAAGGCTCTCACGCAGGAGCAGCTTGGGAGCTGAACTGTGCGGGTCTGTGAAAATCCAGATGGGTCCGCAGTCCCAGGGGGGCTCCCCAGCATTCCCTGCGCCTCCTGCGGAGCTCCTCAAGGCTGTCTCGGATTCGGGACCAGGAACCCGGGCCTCCTGGACGTTTGTTTCCTGTGGGTTTTCCTTGGTTTTCTCATTTTGGGTCTTACTTTTCTTCCCCAGTTGATTATGTGAAGTGCAGCCCACGTTGGGGGCTATCAGAGAGGCAATAGGTGGAGACAAGAGAGCGCAGTCTTCTTCTGTATTTATTTTCTTGGACAAGATTGAAAAGTGGAAAACTTAAAATTGTAGGCTGTTTCGTTTAAAACCCGAAAGGAGAATCTGTTTGAAAAACTATGTTTGCCAATAGATCTTAAGATGAAAACCAACACTGAACTTTTATTAGTTAATAGTTACCTGCTGAGTCCTGGGGCAGAGCAGGCGTCTGCAAACAAGAGGTGGGCAAAGTACTACAGAGGAAGACGCTTTCAGAAGTAGAATGGCCAAAAGAGAAGTGGAAATGCAAGGAAGAGAGGGGAGCCAGGAGGAGAGAGGGGGCCGAAGCTCACTGGCCAGGCAGCGCAAGCTCGCAGTGCTATGCAGGAAATTGTCTTTTAAACCGGGCAGGAAAAGCACAATACGATTTCAATTTATAAATATTCTAATTGGTATTTTCCTTGAGTTGCATCAAACAACTTCTTATGAGATCTTTTCAGGGAAAACTATGCGTGTATCTTAAGGCAATAGCAGTGGGATGCTTAAGAGGATAAAAATTTATTAATTCACTTAAAATAGTCTCAGTTGTTGGCCAGCTCCCAACACAAGAACCTCTTTGAATTGAAAAATGTCGCAATTTTTTGCACTAAGCGGTGTGCAGTTATATTCCTAATGAGTATTGGCATGGTTCTAGAAGCTCTGGATAAAAATGATGTATGATGCTTGCAATTAATATTTTTGCTGACATAATATACAAAAGTAGGTAGTGCTAGGCATCCTGGTCATTCTTCTGTAGGTTTTAGCAAGGCTAGAAAATGGACTGGAGAATAAATGTATTCATTCTGTTTTTGCTTATCAGTGAAGTCTAGTAATGAACCACCAAGAAAAAATAGGTTTGATTAGTTGTACAATGATATGAGTTTTTTTAAAAAAACAGCTCTAAAAGCCCCACATTTAATTTCTAAAGAACCCATTCCAGCATCTCAATTACCCACCTGCTCTCATTATTTGGAATATTTAATCAGCTATGATTGCTTATGATAAATACCTTGGAAGTATTGATGCTGTTGAATTGCCATGCGACTTTGTCAAAAATCCTTCAGTTGAAGCTAGTTTTCTGCCAAGGCCTTAAATTATTTTAATATATTTCCTTGAAAAGAAAAAATAAGGCAATGTGGCAAAAAAATCATTTGGAATTTTCCTGAAATATTTTTGTTGGAGGTTTCCAGGGAATATGTAAAGTATCGACTAACTCAGCCGGAGGGGAGAAAACGGCACGGGCAGCTAACTAATTCTGGCACCTTTCAGATAGGGAGGGACTGGGTGCCCCTCGGCCCGGGCATGAAGTGCACTCAGGAGGAAGTGGATCTGAACCTGCTGCGATACACACACGCTGGGGCTGTGCATTCGCAGCATCGGGATAGCTTCACCTTCTACCTCTGGGACGGTGACAACAGATCACCCGCGTTTGATTGCAATATTGTCATCAAGGACGTGGGAAAAGGTAAAGCATGCCTGTGGTGCCTATGGGGACTGGCTTTTATAACAAAATGATCTGCTCTAAACACTTAACATTTGTTTCTTTCTCCCACTGTTCCTTCCTTTTTTCTTCCTTTCCTTTCATGCTTCACCCTGAAATTCCACACTTAGGAGTCCATCCCGTGGCCTTCTCACCTGCTTCTTGAGAGATGCAGAGCTCCCGAGAGTAGCCAGGGGTGTCTCTCATTGGCTAGCTGGTCTTGCCACAGGGTGCCATGCAGACTATGTTCATGGTGAGGGGTTTGATCTAAGTAAAATTTTGCTAAGTTAATGCGATATAAATCTAATTTTATCTTCAGTAAGTGAATTATCATTTGAAATAGTTTCCAAGGCAAAATATTTTCAATATGATATGAAGTGAGGTAGAATAAATGTATTTTAAATTAAAAAAAAAACAAAAGGGGACTTTGTCATTGAAAAATTAGGAGCTGTCATTTTTTTCTTTCACTTGGAAAGTGCTAGTACAAACACTGTAGGGACAAGGAAAAACACATAAAATACTAAGTTTCTCTTGAATTAATTAAGCAGATCATTTGCATAATACAGGCCAACAGCTTATAAATGGTAGATAGAAGAAAGTTTAGAAAAAAACTCCACCAGGGAGATGCACACCCCTTGATGATCGTGTGCATGACCTGTAAGGCTGCCTGCGGGTGGGAGAGAGCAAGCTGCACGTCTTACCCATCTACATCATCCCAGTTTCTCAAGATCCCATAATGAAGTCTTGCCGTAGACTTTCAGCACCTATTCCCCTGATTGAACGCTTCCTTGTTTGGCCTCCTCTGCTAGGAAGCTCGGAGTTAAATTGGATGCTAAGTGTTGCTAGAGTCTTCCTTTGTGTGTGTGGCAGAATTACAATTGTCCTGAAGTTTTTAAAAATTCTGTTTGGTTGACCTTTTAGTATTTATTTTTGACTATATAAATTTTTATTCACTTGTTTTCCAGTGTAAAATATGTATCTTAAAAATGTCTAATTGGAGGGCCAGTGAAATAGCTCAGTACACTAAGCACTCACCTGGCAAGATCAAGGACCCGGGTTTGATCCCTTGTACTGCATGCCATGCCAGCCCTGGGAACTGGGTGAGGTGGTACACACCTGTAATGCCAGTGCTGGGAGGCTGAAACAGGAGGATCATGTAAGTCTGAGCTACATAGTGAGACCCTGTACCAACTACATAAAAAAGTCTTATTAGTAACTTTCAAATGAGCTAGATATTTCTGAACACATTTTATTTCTCTCTGAAAAAAATTAAGCTCACTTATATGGATATCCAGGCCAAATGTGCAGAAGTGGCACAAATAACATTAAGATGGACAACTACTATTTTAGGGTAGGTTATCTTCTCACTGACCTCACACAACAAAGTGCTGTGGCAGTGGATCGAGCTGTGTTTCCTACAGTTGTCTGGGGGCTGTCCCTGTCTAGATGGTCCCTCATGTTGGGAAGTCTTAGAATCACCTGGAATTGACTGTGGCAGAAAGTTTCACAGGGTAGCGTCTCATCCAC
This sequence comes from Ctenomys sociabilis, assembly GCA_004027165.1. Taxonomy (NCBI): domain Eukaryota; kingdom Metazoa; phylum Chordata; class Mammalia; order Rodentia; family Ctenomyidae; genus Ctenomys; species Ctenomys sociabilis. The sequence continues at coordinate 3,730 of PVKA01014482.1, forward strand.
GGAGTCTGAATGCCATGCCCCTCTCGGAGTGTACTCTGTGCCTGAGTCAGAGAAATGGGCAGCAAAATCCATAGCAGTGCACCAGAAAGAAGAACTGGAATAAGAAAGCCGGGCAGATCCTCACCAGAGACTACACAGTTGACCTGCTTATCTTCTGAAAGTTTTAATGAAAAAACTATGCTAAGTGGCTGGATTGATTTTGATATTTTTTGAAGCTCAGTATCTCAATCTACCTTCCTTCCTTCTTTCCTTCCTTCCTTCCTTCCTTCCTTCCTTCCTTCCTTCCTTCCTTCCTTCCTTCCTAATCCTTTTATTACTGTACAGTGTTGGATGCTACTTTCCTGTTTTTTAAAAACCATAACAGCTTTGTTATGTTGCACGAGCTCACAGCCATGCAACCGTAATTGTTCATCTCCAAGTAAAGGTAAGTTGTGAGTTAGATTTAGTTGTAAACTTAATACTGAACCTCTGGGTATCTCCATCTGGGAGCTATTATTAATACTTCGAAGTCTTCCAGTTGTGCTGTGTGTTATGCTTGGGCCAGGGCCCCAAATGCCATTGTGAGAGACTCTTTGGAGGGCCTGGCTAGGCTGCCTTTAGCCCACCCCCATCTTGATGCGGCTGGGAAGCCACAGCAAGTCAGTAATCAATTTTTTTTTTTTTTGGCAGAACCAGGGATTGAACTCAGGCCCTTGCACTTGCCAGGCAAACACTTATTTTACTGAGCTATCTCCCTGGCCCCAACAATCAACTTCTTGAGTGCTTCGCTCTGCCTCCCTCAGGTGCAGCGCTCTGCTCCTGGGAAAGCTCTGGTGGGGGCTTCTTCCCTCTCGGCCTTGTTCACTTGGATTATTCCCTCCATGTATTCTACTTGGTCTCCTCTGTATATCTGCAGCTCAGCTTTTTATTTAAATGGAGGATGGTTTTTGACTCATTTGAGATAAAAGATCGATTTGGAACAAGATTTTGAGATAAGAGACCAATCTAAGAACAGGGTTCACTAATTTTTGCACTGCCCACATTTTGGAGAGAACAAGCCATTGCTGTGGGGATTTCCTTGTGTGTGGCAGGGCAGTTAATTATTACTCCCCATGGCCTCTACCCATTAGAGGCCAATCACAACCCTTGGTTATCACACAGATTGGGAGAGGGAGTGGCAGAGCTAACCCTTGTTGAGAAACACTGGTCTGAAATCATAACACCTTGATGTTTTATTTCCATTTTCTGTTCAGCAAATAAAATAAGATATCAAGGCATTATGGAGTACAGTCTTCAGTCTTACTGGCCCTCTGTAGTTTTTAATCCAGCAGTGGCTGGGCATTTACTTCACATATTTTTCTTCTTGGTTATCCAGCCATTTATTATTGATTTATTTTATTTTTTATTTTTGGGGAGTACTGGGAATCGAACTCAGAACCTCTGGCTTGCTAGGCAGGCACTGTGCCACTGAGCTAAATCCCCGGCCCTTGATATTGCTTTGTAAGAGTTGCTCATCTATCAGAGAGAAGGAAAAACTGATATACTATAGTGTTTCACAGCCCATGTTCTCAGTGGCTTAACTACAAATTCTAACACTGCCTTTTATTATGTAACTGCTCGCAGATCAGTCAGCATTTTTATATATGAACTTTTTCATTTATAATCTGGGAAATATAATGCCCTGCTGCACGGGGTTGGGCTGAACAGTTAAGAACCTTTGGTGCTGCACCTGAGAGACACAAAGCTGAAATTCTACATTTTAATCTATTTATTTATTCATTTATTTGCTACAGAGTCTCACTGCCCAGCTCAGGCTCATAGTGATCCTCCTGTCATGACCTACCAGTGCTGGGGTTACAGGCATGTGCCACCATGCCCAGTTTCAGTGACCAGCACAGCATGCCCAGGGTTCCAGGGCAGCACAGCATGTGGTACTGGGGATCGAACCCAGGTCCTTGTGCTTGCCAAGCAGGTGCTTAGCCTGCTGAGCTATCTCCACACGCCAAAACTCTACATTTAGATATGGTCATTTTAAATAGATCTTGGGTGAATGAACTTGGTTATTATACTTAATTTGGGACACTGCATGTTTGGCCCTGCATGACCCATTTCTGCCCCTGCTCATTTATCCATTTATGTGTTTTCTTTAAAATTGTGGCATGGCAAAATATGCACACTGTGGGATGGACTGTCTTGGTCTCTCTTAGGTGTACAGTTGGGCAGTGTTAATTATATGCAGATGGTGGTACATACAGTCTCCAGAGGGTTGCATCTTGCAGAATTAATCCTCTGTACCTGCTGGATACCAATTTTCCTTTGCCTCAGCCCCTCCTGTCTTTACTCTCTGTGTCTATCACTGGACCCCACCCTAGGTGCCCCATATAGGTGACACCTATCAGTGTATGACTTTTCATGACTGACTAATTCATTTTGCAAGGCTCACCTATGCTGTAGTATGCATGAGAATCTCTTCCCTGTTTTAAGACTAAGTAGTGCTCCATTGGCTGTGTGCACCACGTTCTGCTTCTCCATTTACCTGTGGAGTTGCCTCTACCGTCTGGCACTGTCAGTGACCCTGTCGTGTGCATGGTTGTTGAACATTGCTTTTTAAATCCTAAGACGAATGCCTGTGCAACCACCACCCAACAGGGCCTTAACTTTTATCAGCAACTGGCCTCGCCCAGGTGCCTTTCCTGGCCTCCAGGCCAACCACCATATAAATCTGGTACTATCTTCTAATTTTTGTGTGTTACTTTCTTGACTTACACAGCTAACAAATATTCATGCACTACAACCATATTTCTCTGTGTAGCTGTATTTCATTTGTTTTACTACAAAAATTAGCTGTGTGACTCTGGCCCAGTTTGCTCAACTGTTCACCTTTTGGCAGGCACTTGGGCTTGTGTGGTCCAACATAAACAGTGCTGCTGGGACCTGTGGTATGTGTTCCCTGGGGCTCAAGTGAGAGAGGTTTGTGAGGAACCCCCAGGGGCAGGATCACCAAATCAAATGTGAATATTCAACTGTTTGCAAAATAATGCCAACACTTCCTCTACGGTTGTGTACAAGATTGCCTTGACCATCACCCTGTTTAACACGTGATATGATCAGACTTTGTATTTTTGCTCACCAAAGAATTATGAGATGGCAATGTTTTATGATCCTGTACAGTCTTTTCATAATTATTAATGATACTGAACATTGTGGTATGTTCTTATGGGCCACACATGCTTCCTCTTCTGTGACACACCTGCTCACTTTGTTTGCTTGTCATTTTTCAGCCATGGCATCATAAGCCTTTTTGTGTCACACTAGATTTGACTTTGGCAGAGTTCAGACCTCATCTTTTACCTCTACCTTGAACATTACATATTCTAAAATATGATTCTTGACTATAACTTTGTGCAGGTGATATTGTCATTCTTGCAAAGCCACTTGTGGTGTCTAGAGGTGACAGAGGCATCTTGACAACTGCCACTCTCTTGGCCGCGGATGGAACCAACAGGCACGAGGAGCTGCTCTATGTGGTCACCTCCCCTCCGCAGTATGGTCAGGTGGAATACGTCCACCGCCCTGGGGTTCCCATTACGACCTTCAGCCAAATGGACATAGCAGGACAAGTGGTCTGCTATGCACACAAGCACGAGGCAGCTGCCCCCAGCGACAGCTTCAGGTGAGCCCTGTGCAAACTTTTCTGAACTGTTTCCCTGGATTAACACTTAGAACAATATAAATGTGCTAATGGGGTCCGTTGTTAGCATTTTTGATACCCATGTTATTATGTTGTATGCCTTAAGAGGGACATATCAAAATGTACTTTAAAAATAAAATAAGAAATGAGGAGACCTTTCCCAGCTCTAATCTATGTTTTTCTTATCTTGCTTAGGGGCATGAGAGGGTAAGGCATGCATTTAAAATGACAGTAGCATAGCAAGGAATTAGGGACTAGTTTGAAGAATAAATGCAATACACAGATATAAATGCAAGCTCTTCTGTAAGGAGAAGTGTGGAAACTGGGGCGTCCAATGAAGGACAGACACAGGAGGAATTGCCCTCTTTATCAGGCCAGTTTTTCTGAGTAAAAGCCATTTATTAGCATAACAACTTTGGCAGAAGCAGACACTACCTTTTGACACAAAGTGCTCCTGTCACTCTATCATAAATCATGCTGTCACAGAGTGGGTTGTATTTCCCCATAGAAACAACAATATGATTGAAGCCTGTGCACCTGTTCAAGGGTTCTGTATAAGTAAATCATCAGGACCAAAAACAATCTGGAGAAAAGGCAAAGATACAACATTAACAAAAAGCTATATTCACTTAAAATATAGAAATTTATTTCAAGTCATGCTACAATAGGAGAAACTCTAGAAGATTGATCATCTAGCAGCCCACAAAGCTGGCCAGGCTTGAGGTTCCTTGTGCAAAGGCAGACCCTGAGATCAGGTGGAGGGCTGGAAAGTGTAGGGCCAGCCCTTGGGGAGCTGTGGTCTCAGATCCAACCCTGAATTTCACCAGTTAGGAAGGAAGCTCAGGGCATCCATGTGTCTGTTGCACACCCAGAGCTTCCTGGCCTTCAGGACAGTTTTCACTATGGCTGATACTACCTTCACTGGACCCCCAGATCCCGCTGCTGTCCAGTCGCATTGCCTCCTGTGATCTTGCCCCTTCCGTGGACTGGGATGATGCTTGTGTCCCTGTCAAGAAGGTGGTGGGAGGTTGCAATGAGCACCTTTGTGTACAGTATAGGAAACATATCCTGGCGTAGGCACAGAACTGAGTGCTTGCTGCTGTGCTTGTCACTCTTGTCGCTATCGTATGCCTCCCTGACTGCCCTCTGACTGCCCAATCTTCACAATTCCAAGCACAATCTTGAAGGAGGAAAGGAGGCACGGAGAGGACGAGGCTTGTTGTGTTCCTCCTGCTTGCCGCAGAGATGGGGCACTTTGTGGCTTCACCCTGTTGGTCAAATCCAGAGCTTTCAAGTCCACACTGGTTTCAGAAACTCTTTGCCTTTCCCTGTTCCTGGGGCTCTCAACCATGCCTGAAGGAGGGTCGGCTGGAGACACTGAGGACTGTTGGAGAAGCCAGGAGCCCTTCCAGGGGAGCCCGTGGATGAGAGTGTGCTCATGTTCAGATGGGGAGATGAACAACAAAATCGCTATCTGCAATGACTGGTGATGCTGTAAACGTCCATAATTTTCATCTATAAGAAGTCATGGTAGAGGGTATTTTAGAAATTACTTATCCCGAGAATTTCTGCATTTCAAGATCTTCAAAATTACAAGGGAGAATTACAAAATAAACTCTGCTACTTCACCCTAGAGAGATGCCTTTGGTAAATCCAGTCTCAGGCCTATGAATCTACATTTACAAAGCTTTTCAGGCAATTCTGCTGCGATCACTGGGCTGACCTAGTTGTTCATGCAGAATGCGTTGTGCGGAGCCTCGAGAATGCCCAGAAGTCGTGTGGGCCCTTCCCCAGGCAGAGGTGGGGGAGGCTGCCTTGGTGGCTCTGGGTCCCCATATCAGTTCACTGATTGGACTTGGTTTTCTGATGATTTGCTTGCTAGATCATTTTGCCCACTATAGACTTCCCAGGAAGGTTTTCTTTTAAGAAAGTCTATGGTTGCATCTCCTAAAGCTGGTGATTTGAACCCGGGTGGCGCAAAGGTGCAAAATAACATGAACAGAGGAGCAGGCAATGAGTCAGTAGGAGGGAATCGAGGGTGATAAAGTAATTACCTGTGTGAGGGTCCCCTTGGTGTTCCTTCAAGGAGAAAGCCTCAGGCTGGTGTGCATGTGCATTTACCAGAGCTCTATACTTACTTTCTGCATGTTAACAGAGAAAGCACAGGCCTCAGGCTTGGAACCAGTAGGCAGTCATGTCTAGCTAGAATTAACTCTGCTGCTTTCTTATATTTATTTTTGTAGTATTGGTGGAATTAAGTTCTTAGTAGTCAGGAAGGCTTCCTTTCAATACATTTATTTTAGTAAAAATGCAAATTGATATGAAGCAAAATTAGCAAATGACAAGAAAACAGGTTATCTAGGTGCATGGTAGATAGGGTGGCGGTCTTTGAATGACTTCAGGTCAGGAGACAGGGCTACAAGAGAAGCAGACACAGGCTGGGAAGCACTAACTGGTCCAGGCCCTTCATTTGTGTGCCAGAAAGCTAGCATGGCTTGGACACCTGCAGCGTGTCAGGCCCTGGAGCAGACCCTTGTTCTGGACTGCGGCATCTCTCCCAAGTCTTCTGCCAACGCCTCGAGAGAGATGAGGCTATCACCATTCTGCATGAGAACACCAGCGTTCCCTGAGGCAGAGGAAGCCCCCTAAGCTGTGTAACCGAGGGTCAGAGCCCAGTGTGGCCCCGAGGGCTCATTTCTGCAGAGAGCTCTTTCCTGCATCCTGCCTTGTGTGGAGAACTCGAGGAGGCTGTTTGTTCAAGGAAGCGCCTCAGTGCATCGTTTTGATTCTCCGCCAGCAGCTTTACATATTTATAAAGAGCCCAGCATCTGCCCGAGACCTGCATTTTAATCTTGTCATTTCCCTCACCCAATCACAGGCTGCTGTGTCATTTGTCAAGTGGTGCTAAACCAAAGCTGAAAGCCTGTTTTAATCAAAGTGTGATCATGGTGCTTTTTAAAAATTAAATATATGCAACCAATCTAATCACCTAAATTTATGTTGCTTGCTGTTAAATTTGGCAAGAAATTTGGCAGTGTAGAAGAGATAAATTCTGTGGCAACGGATTTTTCTCCCTTCCTTTTTTACTGTAAGATATGGCAGCATTAATTAAATGGGGAAGTTTAATGGTCAGATTTTACCTTGTGCAAAAATATTTTGTGAATCATAAATTTCCCCTGCATTGTTTGGTGCTGTTGGCCTGGAAGAGAGCTTTGGCAGCCTGCTCCAGGCCAGATGACTCCAAGTGACGAGCGGGCTGCCTTCAGCTGCTGGCAGCCGGGCACTAAAAGAACATGCTAATGTCCCCCGTTTTGACATGCCGGCTGGACTTTTTTTTTTTTTTTTTTTGAGGAGCTGGCACTATTTATGATTCCATTTTTATCTTTTAAATGCCATGACAGATGGCGGATTCTTCAGCCAACTCTCTTGCCAGGAAACGCAGAAAGCTTGAAAGCGCCATGGTGATGGTGAAATCAGAGCAGGCAGGCACTCCAGACAAACCCGAGAATCATTTCCTGAATTTTATGAGGATGGTGGTCATCCTGGCCACATTCTTCTCCGGGGCTGGAGGGAGGGACACTGAGCAGGGTGGACACACGGAAGGCGCCATTAGCTCTGCATACCAGCATCCTCATGGCAGGATGGATACCAGCACAGCAATGGCGCTATTACTTTAAACCTTGAGAGGACGACGTATTTATAGGAATTTGGTGGGGAAAGACATTTGGAAGATCATCTGGTCGGCTTCTGTGGACGTGAGCAGCACTGCTCTTGTTTCACTTGTTTTGCTGGCTTGCTTTTACCAGGGGACCTAATCGTAAGCCTGCCTCTCTCTCTGTCTCTCCCTCCCTCAGTGGCCCTGCCCATGAATGGCATTCGTTGTTCCTCAGGAGGGAAAGTGGTGTGATGTATTTGATCCAGTCATATTTGGAAATTGCATCTTCTCCACCCCTGGCTTATTAGCTGTAGGTCGGTGCAGACAGCTGCCTTGGGGTCCCAGCTGGGAGCACTTCTCTCAGTAAACATCTTTCTTACTCTCCCATGGCCCTGGCCTGCTTGCCCCTGTTCCCATCTGTCTGATGGCAGGCTGCCTATTTCCAGCATGGTCAGGTCCCAGTCATCAGGCAGGGATGAGTTTGAGATATGCAACCCGGATCAGCAGACAGCTTCAGCGGCCTAACAGAAGTCACACACACACACACACACACACACACATACACACACACACACACACGTGCACATGCACGCACACACACATGAACTCGCACATGGACTCACACACACACACACACACACACACACACACACACACACACACACACACATGCACAGCAAATGCAATGCTCCTGAGAATGAGCCCTTAGGATCTTGTCCTCAAAGTCATTTCTAGAATGGACTCTCTAGAGAAGAAAGTCCAATATTCAAAACAGACCATGGTATGGAGCCCAGCACACCTGTGAACGCACATTGAACCTGGTTCCCTCCCCATCCTCATCTCTCCCTTTCTTTGCTATGTTTTCCCCTTCATTTTTTGCTGACATTTGATAGACTTTTAATGGGGTACAGTCATTCACTCTGCAATTACTAACAATTCATGTTCTTTCCTGTACATTGGTGCAAAATGATCAATGGCAGATTTAAAACTCTTTAAGTACACATTTTTATAAGCACTGGGTAAGGAATTTGACCCAAGGTCAAATAATAGGATGTAGGGGAAGGGAAAAATATGAAAAATGTGAAAAATAGGAAAAAGCAGAATTACAGTATGGTTCTACAAAAAGGTTTGTCTGAAATACAATAATTTTCATATGAAAGACCTCATTTCTCTCAACCTTTGAAAGTGTGAATGCGGCTACAGTGAAAAGTTTGAAGAACATACACTTGTTTTGCTAGGTGTGCTTTTTTCTTTTTTTTTAATAATAAATAAACTAATTTCATTAACATCACATGCTCCTGGAGTGAAACTGCCCAATTTTATGTTAATCAAAAGTTTTTCTTTATAAAAAGAAAACAGATTCATTTGCTTGAAGAAACTGTAGTTTGGCTTAATCTACAGTTCTGAAGGTAATTCAGGCCTTTATTCAAGCTATACAAATGTGCTGTAGAGGAAAAAAAGAAAAAGGACAGTTTACGTTCTTTATAAGTCTGGGTGCGTTTTTGTTCTGTTTCCTTCAGCAATTTGACCTTTGGGGGAGATATGGATTCTTTATTGGGTCACATCATGTTTTCCTTCAAAGTGGTCTTTGTAAATAGGTGATTAGAAAGTTTATGGCTTTAGCTTAGCTCTCCAAGAAAAGTCTGTACTCCATCAACCTCATCTCCCTTTAGAATCTAATTGTTCTCTCTGACTCTTGCCTTGGGCAGGTTCTTGACTGGCTGTGCTCCCTGATTTTAAGTCCATGCATGGCCAAAGGTAAATGGTCATTGCTTACACCCTGAAAGAGAAGACATAGTTTGTCCAAGAATAAATAATTTGGATTATTTATTTTCTGGGTTATCAAAATAAATACACTCTAAGCCTTTTGTAGTTGACAAGTAGAACCTCCAAAGAAGAATTTTAAATCATTTAATACTATATTCCCCCAAAACATGATTTCTAGAAACTCTTACATTTGTGGGATGTAAGTGTATCTTTCTAGGTAAATAAGGACCAAAATATATAATTGATATTGAGAAATTGGAAGAAATGTCCAAATAGGAAGGGGAGCATAGGAAGGGAGAAGAGGAAAAGAAAAAAAGAACAGAAGGAAAGCTGGATACAAATCTTTTGTAAATAAGAAAGGCAAGAGGGGTTGTAGGAGGGGAGGGCACTGGGGTACAGAGAAACATCGGGATGCACCATGTACTGGTACAAATTCCTTGTACTGAGTTTATCATTAGGTATATCTAAAGGGTACTAATAAATTTTTTTGTGTGGTACTGGGGATTGAACTCAGGACCTTGCGCTTGCTAGGCAAGTGCATATTCTGCAAGTGCATATGCTGCTATTCTATCTCTCCAGCCCAAAATTAATTTTTAAAAATGAATCTTTCCTAAATATCTCTAGCAACTATGAATACAGAGAAAAACTAATAAGACACAGTGATTAACTCTAAGTATAAGACATTTCTTTGGTCACTTGTAAGCTTTCTGATCTTACTTGCTAGTACTGACTTCCTAACATTTTGGAATTTTAATATGGTATATTGTATGAACAATGCACAATGCACAGTATTATTTCACCATGATTTCACCACCATGCTCTTGAGTTTCTTTAAAATAAAGGTAATACATTGGAACTGTGCGAAGATCATTTAAGTTAATGCTACTGTGAGAATAGCTGCAGTGGACAGAATGTGACTGAGTGACCAGCATAGTCCAAGCACATCATGGCCTGGCAAAGCCGAGAGCTTAGAAGAATTGGATTCCGTCGGATGCATGCCATTTCAGCTCTGAAAAAACGGCTTGTCCTTCTGCACCGGTGCTCAGGCACATGTTCTTTCTTGGGGGATTTCTCATCAGTGTCTAACCCTATAGGGCAGAGGTGAGATGATCTGGGTGCCAGTCCCAGCTCCATCTCCTTCCTGCCTTAGCACGCCCCACCAAGTGTCCCGACCTTCCTTTGTTGTTTGTTTCTTGTCTTTGTTGAGACAGAGTCTCACTAGGCAGTTCAGGCTGCCTTGAGCTCACTTTGTAGACCAGACTGGCCTTGAGCTCATGTGATCCTTCTGCCTCAGCCTCCTGATTGCTGGGATTACAGATGTGCGCCACCATGCCTGGCCTAACCTTTCTTTAAAGCAGGAAAAGAATCCTTGTCTAGTATAACTCCTACACATAGAAAAGGAAGCAGTGTAGAAGCACATTTGTGTAAACTATAAGGCATTTGGGCCTCACACAAGATCACAGCGTTGGGTGACACTTGGAGATCACCTGCTCCATCTCTTCCATTCTCCAGAAGAGTGAAGATGACCAGGGAGAGGAATTAGACAAGGTCATGGGGCTGGATCTGCCCTTAAAAAGTTATCATAGAAGCCTGAGTGCGATGACCTAACAAACTTGGTCTACTCAGCCCTTTGTTTGATTGGTTCTGTAACCATAAGTCTTAAAAGTTCAGTTTATTAATCTCATGAAAAAAATAGGATTATAGCCAGTCATCGCCCAACAAGCCTATAATCTCAGCACTCTGAAAAGCGGAGGTGGGAGTGCCACAAGTCTGAGCCCAGCCTGGGTAACTTGGTGCGACCCTGACTCAAAAAACAAGACAAAATAGAAAATGAATATACTTTTCAACATCAGGTGCCAATTCCGATTCCAAGCGGATATGAAATTTCTATTTGGGGAAGGAATATATCAAAGGGTAATGGCCTGTCTACCCCAGCCCAGGGGCCTTCCAGCAGCACTGCTGAGCAAATGCCCAAGAGCCTGGATGGACAGTGCATGTAGGCCGGTGGCTGCTGTCAGGATAGAAAGGTACTCTTGGGAAAGCTCTGCCTCTGGCTGAGCCACAACCTTGCCTGTCCTTTAGCAAAGCTGTGCATTGTTACCATTTCATTCTGGTAGCTGGTAACACAAGGACCTATGCTGACGGTTCCTTGACTCTCTTTGCCAGATTCCTTGTCAGCAATGGCTTGTGGGCCAAGCACGGGCTGTTGGAGATCACACTCAAGGCCGTGGACAGAGCTCTGCCGGTGGTGATTCGGAGCAGAGGTCTGAGGCTGGCCAGCGGGGCTGTAGGCCAACTTTCCCAGGACCTCCTCCAGCTGGCTGACTCTGACACACCCGCTGAGAAACTCACCTTCCTCCTGGCCCGGCTCCCTCAGCATGGCCAGCTATACCTCCGGGGGACCGTGCTGCTCGGACGCAATTTTACCCAGTGGGACGTGGACAATGGGAATGTGGCCTATCGGCACTCAGGACGTGACTTGCAGGGTGACTGTTTCACCTTTGTGGCCACGGATAGGACAAACCAGGGCTTCATTGTGGATGGGAGAGTCAGGGAGGACCCTGTTCCCTTCACCATTCAGGCAAGTATTACTGAGAGGTGAGGAGACATTCTGCCTTCTTGTTTCAGGTCTGGTGTGCACATCCACAGCATGTTAGACACATTGACATGCCTGAGAAGACATCGTCCTCGTGTGCAGGCTGGGGACAAACCTTAAAATTGGTGGTGGTAGCCACATGTGTAATTGTTGCACCCTAGGAGAGTGAGGTGGGTGGAGCACAAGTTCAAACCCAGCCTGGGCAATTTAGTGACTTAGATTCCGGAAGAGGGTCTGAGACCCAGCTCAGATCACCATGAATTCAAGGCCCAGGACTGCTGTGGGCTTTGAGTTGGGAAGTTGAGGAGCAGGGGATGGGAGGGTGGCTATGGCAGTGCAGGAGGACAGAGCCGCAGGCTTCAGAGGCAGCGAGGCCTAGACTTGTGTTGCTGCTTTGCTTTCTTAGCTGTGCCACCTGGAAAGAGTTCTCTACCCCTTCTGTGAATTTCTGTTTTCTTGTTTGAAAAACACACCTCTAGCATCATGGTAGGAATGAAACAAGATCAAGTGTTGAAGGCATTCACGTGCTGCCTAAAGCATGTTTGACGATCAGTCACGAGACATTAGTGGCTATGTCACTAGGTTGATCCTTACTGGTTCATGTCAGCTACTGGAATTCTAACTAAAATGAAAATTTACAAGGCAGTATCAACACTATCCATAGGCTAATGATGAAGATGATAAAAGCAGAGACTACTTTTTATTGTCAACTGAAGGGCAAATACACGTTACATAAATCTTATTTGAGTCTCATAAAAAGCTTACAAGGAAATTTTATTGTATACATTTTATAGATGAAAGATAAGGTTTAGAACTTCAATGATTTGATCAAATAGACACAAAGATCTCACTTCTTTCCAAAACTCTGTATCCTTCCTATGACATTCTTTTGTCCCATTTGTTGACTCTTGCAATGATTCTTTTGGCTTTTAAAAATTTTTATTAGGAGTCGTTTGTGTAACAATGATTATGTTCATGGCCAGGAACTGCTGAGCCCCCAGGAAACATATCGCTTCTGTTTCTTCCCCCTCTCTCCACCCGTGCCCTTTTATTCCAGCAATGGGCTCATCGCATTATCTTATATGACCTGATAAAGTTGGTGGTCTCAGATACAGATTAGTAGCCAGATGAAGAGGAAAAAACTATAAGCATGTAAGACAATTTTACTAAATCATGGTGCACTTTTAGGTACATTGTCCATGCCGGGTTACGACTGCTTGTTTCTTCTCTCTTATCTGTCCTTTCTTTGCCACTTTCTTTCTATATTGAGTTTCTTCTGCAAGAGAAGCCATCGGCTATTCAAGTTGGTGTTTACTTCACTTAACCTGATGGTCTCTAGGCGCACCCACTTTCCCACAAATGACTCAAGTTTATCCTTCTTTATGTTTCTTGGAGAACACAAAGTGGTTTCCTTCTCTTAGCTGAGACACGCCGGTAGGTTTTGTCAAGCCCCTACCTCTGCCCCCTCTCAGGTGCAGTTCAATGCTATTCTGTACACCTCCTCCAACAGCCAAAAGGATACGATTTCGTCTTTTACTTCACAATATTCTCTGATTAGTAAAATCATCATTTCTCTCTTTTTGGTTTCTCTATTAGGATTCACCAGAGGGACACAACACAGAGTGTGTGTGTGTGTGTGTGTGTGTGTGTGTGTGTGTGTGTGTGCAGGTCAGATGAATACACTGTGCATATATCTGTACCTTCGTAATTCCAAATAATACACATAGATATAACATATAAATAATATATTGTCTATGCAGCATAGCTATATAGACAGGAAAGACAGAGGCTGATTTTAGGAACTCATTCATACAGTAGTAGAGCACACCAGCAAGCTAGAAATTTCAGCAGTAGTCTGTGGTCTTCAGAGTCAAGAGATATGACTCAAAGTTCCTCCCCTTTGGTGGGGACCCCAGCCTTTGAAGGCCTGCTGTGGGTTGTGTGAGCTTACTCACACCATGGAAAGCAATCTGCCTTACACAAAGTCTTTTGAAGAAGCCAGAAGTGTCACAAGCCTAGAGTAGATGTTAACATGAGCATGACCAGAGGCACAAGAAGAGACTTAGAACCCAAGTTTAGATGTTATGTTATAAGACAAATGACTAAAGCAGGCATTAAGCACCTTTATAGTGCTTGATTCTAAGGCAAATGTAGCATGACACCATAAAAACAACCATCCTACATTCAGCTATTGTCTTTGAGAACTGCTGGCATGCTTTGGAGCGCTCTGATTCTCCCTCTTCTTTCACGAGCATCTCTCCAGCTGGCCAGCACAGCTGCGCCAGCACAGGGCTTCACTCTCTCAGTGGCGCAGTACTGACTCCCCAGCTGAGGCTCAATTTCACAGACCTGAATGCTGCTGCCTGCAACTTTCAGGAGAGTAGAGCGCTTGTGGTATTTGTGTTTGTTGCCTTTTTGGTTTATAAAATAATTGTTTATTGGGAAGAATTCTTTTGTCTTATAAAAGGAAAAGGATGAAGTATTTCAGAATGCTTCTCTATGAGAACTGTTACTGTGGCTTCTTCCTTCTATTTTTTATCTGGGTAATAGTAATTAGATGATTTGCACTAATACATAGGCATATTGCCTGATTCCACTCTTCAGGTACTGTGAGCATTTCTCTTAGTCTTTATATATTCCTTGCAAACAAGATTTTCAAAGATTGTGTTGACCTCAGTAGAGATGGTTTATAAATCTGTTCAACCTCTTATGTTTGGGGGATTGTTTTTATTTTAATTGCTATTACAAATAATATTTTATAGATTACATTCATACACATTTTTGTGTACACATCTGTTTCTACAAAATATTTTTGGAGAGGAAAATTTCATTGGTTTGATCCTCTACCAGTAAAACACTAAAATATCATATATATGATGGTCATATATTTCCCATCATGAATGACAATTAATTTTATTTTTTAGAATCAGCTTTGCTGTTTGCAAGAGAAAAAAAATGATTAGTTGTTACAAAATTTCAATTAGAAATAAATGAAGGAAGAGCTATTATATTTCCTGGTTTTGTATGAATGGTCATATAACTTTTTTTTTTTAATTTTACGGAAGGGTCTACAGGGTGTTCAGGGTCTCACTACTAGATCAGACTCGTAGTAATCCACCTGTTTATAGCCTCCCAAGAGCTGGGATTACAGATGCACAGCATCGCACCCGGTCTTGAATGCTCTAACTAAAATACCATTATGGTCATCTTTATTCCTGGAGTAGTTTCATTGTTTAGTTGTCTTACTACAAGCTGGTATTTGTTTGCTGTTGCTTCACAGAGCTAAGACTGAGATTCAGGGGCACTGCACAACTCAGCTATGTCTACTTCTCTCTCTCTCTCTCTCTCTCTCTCTCTCTCTTTTTGTTTTTACTTTTGAGCAAAGACCTTTCTTTTTTTTTTTCTTATTTAGTTATTTATTGGCAGAACCAGTGATTGAACTCAGGCCCTTGTGTTTGCCAGAGAAGTGCTTATTCCACTGAGCCATCTCCCCGGCCCTGAGCCAGGATCTTTCTAAGACATCAAGTTCATCTCAAATCCGCGATCTTTGTGCCTTGGCCTCAAGTAGCAGGGTTACAGTCCCGTGCCACCCACTCCACGCCGTGATCTGTTCAGTACTTCTGTGCAGCTCCTTACCTGAGAGTGCAGCACCAGTGGCGTGGCTTCTCTGCTAAGGCAACCGAGAACTACCACAGCACCATCGGGTGGCAGGTAGGGCTAAGCAATGAGGGAACAAGAGCCAGGGGTGGCCCGGAGCACCCTCGCCCCTTGTGCTTATGCCCGAGGAATTGGTGCTCAGCTCCCCAGGCCCCTCCCTGCCTGGCCTGCAGGAATCCTTTGTGTGATAGACTCAGCTCCAGGCGGGCAGTCAGGCCTGGGTGCCGGCCTTGGTCCTTGGTCGCAATGCTGAATCTGTTTCTCTCCTCCCTCATGCTTCATGGCCCACCCACCAACCCTACAGGTCTAGTCACCTGGTACTCAACCTGCATACAACAAATATTTAAAGTCTAAAACTAATTACTTCCAAGGTTTTCTTGCTACACATACTTCTATTTTTATTCCACTTTTCCCATTTAAGTAGGTACGTGGGGGAAAAAATTCTCCGTATTTGTAAATATGGAGACTTTTCAATTCTCTTTCTATAAATCATGAAATACTGGTGAAGTAGGGTGATCCTGTGGTGCTGACATTAAGTTTGCAATATACTTCTTGGGCCAGTTTGAATCTATCATTTTGACACGTGTTTCTGGGTATCTCTTAGGTTCAGGGGTTGTTCCAGGCTCAGGTAATTGGGGCACAGGAGGAGGGCACGATGCCTGCCCTCAGGAAGCTTATGTCCTGAGATCAGACGTTAGAGAAGTTCAGAGTCGGGGCAGGGTTTCCAAGGGCAGGCTAGCCTCTGCTCCAGGTCCTGTGAGCTCTGCCAGTAATGCTGCGAACAAAACAGTCTTCAGCAAAAATGAACAAATGAGGGATCCAGGTCGTCTGCGACTTGGAGAACCCCCAAGTTGGGGTTGGAAGTCTTTGGATAACATTGTGTACAATTATTGATGGCTCAGGTGGACCAGCTGGACAAAACGGCACCCCGAATCACTCGCTTGCGTTCCGCTTCCCAAGTGGGGCTCCTCAAAAACGGCTGCTACGGGATTTACATCACTTCCCACGTGCTAAGGGCATCAGACCCTGACACCAGGGATGACGAGATCATCTTCAAGATTTTACGAGGCCCACTGCACGGACGTTTGCAGAACACCACCACAGGTGCGGCCTTCCTCATCCTCATAATCGTTCACTTGACAAGACCCAGTAGCTAGCAAGGCTGGAGAGTGATTTAATTAAGTGCGGAGCCAGTTTGTAAACACCCCGTGGGGCTTAGCTATAGATGCCATTTACAAATCAATACTGGTGCAGAAGAGGAAGCAGAGCCTTCCTGAGTTCATCTGGACTGGGAGAACCCAACACAGACACAGGGCTGCTTACTGTTTGCAGCGCTGTCCACAACCAGATCGTGATAGATTTAGAAATACACGCAGTACCTGGGCCAGATTCATACCTGTGCCTACTTTGTTCTTCCACCAACGAATTCTAAATGACAGCAGATCTTTAAACATTCTAAGATTTTTTTCCTACTGGTTTCTCTGGGTTAAATATTATTTCTGTTTTATAAAAATGATCATAATATGTTGGCAACTGGGTTGGATAGAATTATAGACTTTTATAACTTCTCACTCCCTTTATTTTTGTTTGTTTATTTATTTATTTATTTATTTATTTTAATGTATTTAGCACAAGGCCTGCAGGGTCCCACTCCACAGATCGGACTCACGGTGATCCTCCTGTTTTCAGCTTCCTGAGACCTGGGATTAGCATGTGTCATCCCAGCCCCCCAGCCGCTGCACTCTGCCTAAGCAGGCTATTTTTGTAGTTTTAAAACAATTATTTCTGAAGCAGAGTACATTCAAAGCTCTATTTTAGTACATTGTATTTGAGGGGTTTTTTTTAGCATTGCATTTTAGACCACTTGAATTTCTTATGATTTTCAGAAATGTTTAATGAAACCACAGTATTTATGGGAAAATCAATTAAGAACAAAGAATGAAATAAATCACTGCATGCGCTAGCTGACAGAACCATCCTTCATCTTCGGTGCGATATCAAATTCATCACAACGTTTTGCATTTTTTCTATTCCAAGCCGTTTTACGTGTTTGCAGTTTTACAGACGAGCGGCGCACACACACATCGCAGGGGTCTGCGCCTGCGCACTGTCGCTCGCGCTGGAGGTTGTGGTAGTCACAACCACCTAAATGTTCTCTGGCCGCTCTTTCCTTATTTTATTTTTTTGCAGTACTGGGGATTGAACTCAGGACCCTGCGCTTGCCAGGCAAGCACTTACTCTACTGGCCTATCTTCCCAACCCCTGTTCTTTAAAACTGTGTTTCAAGTGAAATAAGACTCTTCAGTAAAAATCCATATTATTTTATCAGCTCTCATTAATGTTTTGTTTGATAAGATTCGCTTATATTTTTTTGTAGGTGAATTTATCTGTGAGAAATTTAGCCAGAAGGACTTAAACAGTAGGACCATTCTGTACATCATAAATCCATCGTTGGAAGTAAATTCAGATATCGTGGAATTTCAAACCATGGACCCTGCAGGGAATTCTGCTACTCCTCAAATGTAAATTGTTTTGATTATTTAAATGCCCTGCATGTAATCTTTAGCGTGTATCTGACTGGGACATTGGAAAGATCTTTTTCAGACAGAACCTAAGAAGAAAAATTGATAAACCATTTCCTTGGATCATAGCGTTTATTTTGGTGAAATAATGTTCTTTGTGTTACTGTTTGATAATGGGAACCCCCCAGCTTACGGGTAGCGAGCGTTAGGAGGTTCAGCTGAACGGTGTCGTTCGTATGTGCATAAAGACGCAGGTGCTGTCGCAGGCAGAGAGGAGCCTTCCGCCTGCGCGGGCTTGCAGACCCGAGCCTCCAGCTCCTACGCTCGCTGCAGCCAGAGGTCACTGTGGGACCGCGTTAGTAGCTGTGCTCTCTGCGCTCTTTTCAAAAGCTTGTCTGGGAGCAGGAAGAGTGACAGTCGGGGAGGGCTGTGAAACATCAATTTCTCTTACGAAAGAAAAAAAGAAAGCTGCTTTTATAAGTTAGCAAGTGCATCACGGCTTAGACAGCGAGACACTGAAGGAAAGCGAGCCTGAGAAGAGATTCAGTGAAATTTGAAAATGTGTAAAATGTACAACCTTTAGGAAAAGTGTGACACATCCTCAAAATGACCAGGATTAATAGACTTTAGTAATTTCACCTACTGGATCTCTATTCCAGAATTTTCTAGACAGTATTCCTTGAAAAATATCCCACTTCCCTTATACTACTTCTCTTTGTGCTGTGTTTTATTTCTGTTTGATACCTTTCCCGCACACCTCAAAGCAAAGATGTTCATCTAGTCTAGGTTTCAAATTATGGTATCCTAGGATACAAGTCCTAGGTGAGCGCAGCCCTACAGTGGATGGATCCTTCCTATACAACGTGGTCAAGGGAAGGGCAAAAACGTGTGAAGCCTATTTCAGTCCTCAACGTTCATGCTTTTTCTTTCCCTTTCCAAATTGTAGTTCCGACATTTGCCAGCAGAGGTCTCTATAGCCATGGTTCACTCTGCGGATGCTTGTCAAGCGGCTGCTATATGCCAGACGAGCAGTCTCGGGAGATGGGAAATAGGTGCAGACAAGAAAGGCGTGGCCTCCTAAATTAAAATATATTCCTGAAGTTATAAAATTAGCAGATGACCCCCACCCTCTGAATGGCCTTTGCCAGAAAGAAATGATTCCTCAGAATCGGCCTTTAAAGACAACATGTCAGCTACTTAAAATTTCACACAAATGCCTTAATTCTTCAGAATTTTAAATTCTTCTCGAAACTATTAATATATGGTCCCATAATTTTTTACTTGTTTAGGAAAACACAGATTATTAGTCAGACTTGAGCAACCTGATGCTGACTATTGTCCTCCACAAATGACAAAATATAGATGCAGGGTTGTTTTCCCAGGGATGGCAGAGGACTGGCCCTGCCTCACCCACACAGCTGGGCTTATTTTAAATAAATTGAAAAATAATAAAAATGATACAAAATTTTGAAACAAGATGATAGGAAATGAACAACGGTACTGTATTATGTATTGTTATCTTCAAAGTAGTTGCTCAGATTACCAGATATAGGCACGTAAGACAGCTCAAGCAATATGAACAGTAACTGTTCCTTTCAATATATATAATATATATTCCTTCCTTCTTTTCTCCTTTGCCCCACCCCAGTTGTTCATTCCTTTTGAGCAGTTTCTTTCCTTTCTTTCACAACATTCGTTGTACCTAGATGTCCACAGAGTGTTCACACAACAATATCAAAACACACATTCTTCTCAGCTGCCCACTGGACATTCTCTAAAATAGACCACTTAATAGCCCGTAGAACATGCGTAAGCGAATGCAAAGGAACTGCAAGGATCCCACACGTATTATCAGACCATAGCGCAAGGAATTTAGGAACGGCCCGGCATTTCATCCCTCACTGTTGCGGAGGAAATTGCTTTTTTTTTTTTTTGAGACAGGGTCTCACTATGCAGTTCAGGCTGGCCTTAAGCCCACTTTGTAGCTCAGGCTGGTCTCAAACTCACAGCAATCCTCCTGCCTCAGCCTCCCGAGTGCTGGGATTACAGGCATGTGCCACCACATCCGGCTTAACATTGCTTTTTGAAGAGGATTAATGTTTTTAAATAAACGCCAGAAGTCACAAGAGAATCCGCTTAGCATACCTACCGCCTTCACTGGGGCAGTTCTCCACAGGCGCCTGCTGGGGTTGGCTGTTCATTCTCATGTACCTGTGCTGGAGAACTTTCTAAGTCAACTTGAAATGCTTGGAATCAATGGGACAAAATGCCGCAGCATTTTATATTACCAAGGAGTAGAGCAGGATGACTTTGATTCTGACATACTTTCTGTTATTTTTCTTAGAATGGGCTTGGGAGCTAGAAGTTACTCGGCGTGTCTCTTCATAACCCATGGGTTCAGCAGTTGCCTCCAACTTTATGTGAAAGCAGATGTTTTCCAGAGCTGAGTGCACATCGTCTAGTAAGAACCAGCGGTAGCAACAGGAGTGGCTTGACTTCTCAGAGCAGCGAGCAGGAACCTACTGAAGAGTAGAATGTGACCACAGGCATTTGCAGTGTAAATCTTTGTTCTGTTTTGTCCCTGTCATTTAATCACTACCAAGACTTAGGAGTCAGATACCATCATAATCCAGAGTTTACAGACAAAGACCCTGAGGCACAGGGTAGGAACTGACTTTTCCACATTGGTAGAGTTAATCGGCGAAGAGCCACGCTCCTCCCAGGAGGTGGAGCTTATGAGCACGTGGCTTTCCTCATGCTCTCAGACTCCTTGCTTGTGCTTAATGACAGCTAACGCTGCCAAGCAAATAGATCGGCCAGCTTGCCATTATTCTTTTACAGAAGACATTTGCTGCCCAGGAAGCAGGAAAGAGGCGATACTTGCCTTAAGGATTAGTCGCTGTTTGTGTTTTAATGTGAATTACCAGAATCATTATTACTGTGCACTCCGTGTCTAATACTCTGGGCACTAAGCGTAGATAATGAAACACTCAACTTGGAGGGGAAAGTCAGGATGGCTTTTGCTCCGCCATTGGCCAAGTGCTTGCTCAAGCCTTGGGTGCCTCCTCTGTAAGGTGGGGACAATCTAACAATTATTTAGGGACAATGTAACAACAGTTCTTTAGGGACAATCTAATAATTCTTTAGAGAAATGAGTGAGGCAAAATACAGGAGCGCGTCTTCTGTGTTTGAAGTCTGTAAGTAACACAACTTCTGCGGTGATTCCTATTGTGAGTTCATGTTGACTCAGTCAACTGTTTGAAGAACAGCACGGAAACATTCAGTGGATTAGAAACCTCACCACTAATTAGAAATTGATCCCGATATAAATTCACAAAGTGAGTGATCAATATGATTACTCATCAACACGTGCTGTTCTGCTGTCGCAGCCCTTCCGCACAGGATTTCCTGACAGATCAACATATGTTCCATCTTACAAAACGGCAGGAAATGTTGGTCTAGGTGAGGTGAGGCACGAGTTGCCAGCCGACTGCTTTGGGTGCCTGCCGAGGGCACCGAGTCCCAGCATCACTGAATGTTCGGCACACTGGCAGGCTCTGACAAGGGGCAGCAGACCCGCCCCCACCTCCTCACACTCAGAGCAGCACAGGATATATGTTCCTCTCGGGATACTTTCGAAAAAACCTTCATTACAAATAGAAATTATCTTAGAACACTGAAATCTATGGATCTTTAAACTGTTAGTCTGGCCGAGTGCCTAAAAATCGTACCTAGCCCTGGGCTAGGTACTTTGCCAGGCTATCTCATTTGACTTACTAAGCACAGTTCTGAGCATTTAATAACCATTCCAAAGAAGTGACAGAGCTGAGAGTGAGCCCAGAGCTCCGAGGACCCATCCCACGGCCCGCGCCCTGCTGTGAGTCACGCCCACGCCCAAGCTGACTCTCCAGGGTGATGGTCAAAGCTCTCGGGGTAAGCTACACAGGGCACACATCACTCACCAAGGGCAACACGGAGGTCGCAGAGGGCACACAGCTCTGACCTAGGCACGTTCCCTAGCGCAGCTTTCCTGTGCACGCACTGAGTAGATTTCCAGAGCAAGGTTAACCTGTGCTCATGTGCTGCATAGTTCAGCGACTGCTTCCCCAAGCCCCGATTCTTGTCCGCCTTCTGGCAGCCCACTTCCTAGCTGTTATTCATTTCTAGAAAAGATCCAGGAGAATTACGAGAGATAGGGAATTTTTATGAGGCAAGGTTTGCGATATTTTAACATCTTTTATGAAGCGCCTTGTAGGGGGAGAGCTTGGAACTGTTGACTCACTGGTACCTGCACACTGCCTGCAAGCGGGAGTTCCCATGTTTGTTTGCAGACTAGATCTCGGGGAGGCTCAGAGGAAGGGGAAAAAACAGCCCGTGCTCAGCACCCGCTGTGTACAGGTGCGGAAGGCGCATTAGCCCATCTCAACTCTGATTGTTTGACACAAGGGTAATTCTCCTTATTTTAAGATAATGAAAACTAGGCCCAGAGAGCCTGAGGCACTGACCATATTCACACAGCAATAAGTGGTTGCGGTGTGTGTTTGACTCCAGAATGGTTGTTTGAGGGACTTGCTCTGCTGGCGCTTAGCAAAACACCGTTTCTCAATTTTCAAGAGAAATTTGGAACACTGCTAACACAGGTGCTCAAAATGTTAGACTGTGGAACTTAATTGCAGTCATTTTTAATTGACAAGGCTTAGACCAAATATTTGGAAGAACGTATTCTAATGTTTTGAGTTTTCATACGTCATGTGTTGATAATAAATAAAGATCTAGGTATAAGAATCATCATGTAATCACAATTTTATTTGTTTGTTTTTGTATTTTAGGGAAGGGTCTACAGGGTGTTCAGGGTCTCACTACTAGATTGGACTCCTAGTGATCTGCCTGTTTGCAGCCTCCCAGGAGCTGGAATTACAGGTGGCAGGCCCAGGGAATGAACCCCCAGCCATTCCACCTGCTTTCAGGTGCTTTAATCCGCTGAGCTATTTGGCCGGCTCTTCTGTAATCATCATTTTAGCTTCTATAAACCTTTCCATTGAGAAGCTCAGAGTAGGTGTTGAGCCCTTGAAGGTCACTCGACCCCTCTGAACTGCGGCCCTCATCAGCGTCACACTTTGGGAAGGGAGAGCCCTGCGGCATAGAGAAGATAAATACCTTTTTTTCTCAGATGTTCACTAACCTACATTAATGTCCCAAATCTCAGATTGGTGTGGTTTTTTTTTTGGCAGAACCAGGGATTGAACTCAGTCAATTGGTGTGTTTTAACCTCAAATTTTTTTAACTTAATTATTCTCTCATATAATGAATCAAAACTGACCTTAATGGTGCCTGTCTACAATTCCAGCACTTGGGAGGCTGAGGCAGGAGGATTGCCTATGTAGCGGGAACCTGTCTCAAAACAACAACAAAGTGATAGAGTAGCCACAAAATAAAAGATCGAACAGTACAGGTCTGCCAACTCTGGCACTGCTGGGCCTTTGGGGACAAGTAATTCTTTGGGCCTGTGTCCTGTGCACCGTGAGATGTCAAGCAGCAGGCCGAGTGCCGTCCACTGAGTGCCGAGAGCACCCTGCTGCTCTTGGTGACAGCGTGTGCTGCCTCTGGACACTGCCTGCTGTTGTCAGTGGCACGCACACCCTAAGACGGCGTAAATAAGAGTGAAGAAATCACGGTCTATGCCCAAATGCTTTTTTATCTATATCATCTCACTTTTTAAAGAAGTCTAGCAATCAACCCAGAGTCAGGCAGGGCTAAAAGAACATATAAAAATGTTATGGCCTAGGATTTTTTTCATGGTTTATAAATAGCTATGTTAATAAGGTTGGGTGAAGGGTTTTACTCGGTCACTGTCTCACTTTCCTCATCTCTGAGACTCGATCCAGCTTGCAGTAAACTCAAGGGGGAGGCTTATTGAGCTTATACTTTAGAAGTTTACGTCCTTGCGTGGTCAGATGGCTTAGTGGGAGGGCTGAGCTTGGGAAGACAGGAGCCAGGGAGGGAGAGGAAACTGACCAGCTCTCTGGCCATCTGCTCCCAGATCCCGCCTTCTAAGCACAAGATGCCCAGGGCACCTCATAATCCAGTCACCTCTCTGAAGCCTTGCCTGTGACCTCATGGGGCTTCAGGGGTCATCTAGCCATAGACCACAACGGTCACCGTAGCTCAAGAAGCACCAGGCTACATAAGATTCATTTGGGCAGGGGTTAGCTAAGCAGCAGAGCACTGCAGAAAACAAAAGGCTCAGTGAGCAAATATTTGTAGCTGGCACACTCTGCATAGGACTTGGGAAACAGCAGTGAAGCAAATATTCCTGTTTTCTTGGTGCATAGCTTCTGTCTAGGTAACTAGACAATGTGCTACATATCATGCGAGCTTTGAAAAATGCAGATGCTCACTAACGGACATTAGTGAGGACAGAGGGCATCACAGGCGTGGGGCTGGGCAGTGAGGCTCTGCAGTGTTACAGTGGGAGTCTAAAAGCTTTTTAGATGCAGGGCTGCTTACAGTTAGTCACGGCAGAGTGATGCCAGGGGCCTCTTAACCTCCCTCCTCCATGCTGCACTCCCTCAAGTGATCTCTGGAAATGAAAGTTTCACTTTTGCTTTGAATTAGCTTTTCTGTCTGCAGCCATCCCAGCCAGGGCACACCTGATCTCATCAGAATTGGCTTTGCTTGCTTGCTTGCTTGCTTGCTTTGTTTCTTTTTCTTCCTTCCTTCCTTTTTTTTTTTTTTTTTTTTTTTTCATATTTTTGGGAAGAGTCTACTACTCTTCAGGGTGCTCAGGGTCTCACTACTAGATTAGACTCATAGTGACCCACCTGTTTACAGCCTCCCAAGAGCTGGGATTACAGGCATGTGCCACCATGCCCAGTCTCAATCGCCCACTCAGTGTGCCTGGCATGGCAGGCCCAGGGATCAAACCCCCAGCCCCTGTGCCTGCTTACAGGGGCTTTAATCCCCTGAGCTATTGGCCAGCCCTGAGTAAGCTTTTCTATTGTGATGTGCAGGCCTTAAGTGTTGTTGTGCTTGAACCATGCAATTCTCCACCGCAGTGACTCTTCTTCAGAGGGACATTTGGTAAATGTGGAGACAGTGTCGATGGTTGTGGGTGAAGGAACGTGGGCAAGTGCACCTGAGTGCATGCGACAGCCTCCCGCGCAAAGCAGTGTCGGCTTCCAATTGTCCACAGTGCCAAAGCTGAGAATCCAATGAGGGCTTCAAGAGGTCTCACCTCCTGCTAAGAAATGTGGAGGACGGCCAAGTGGGTTTCACGTACAGGTGCCGATAAACTTCCTTTCTGATCATAGAATGAGCTTTACCTGAGGATGGAGGGTGCCTAAAATAGGAAAACATGAACCAAGCCTTATTCCCACAATGCCTTCACATCCAGAACTTTCCAGATTGCCTCTTGGGCTCCTTCATCTGGATATTTATTTATTTTTAAACATACAGTTGTATAGCTTCTTGCACAAAGACCTCCCAGGTGATTGTTTATATCTCCTGATTTTCGTCTAGGTGTTTGTGTAGGCTTTAAGTAATCACAATCTCAGCTAGAAAGATCTCAGATACAGTTTTATAAAACTCAAAAATCACAGAGCATTGTAGAATGACAGCCCTAACCTATAAGCATTGTGCAGCATTGCGAAGCTAAGTCAGAGAAGTTCACACAGCTCCCCAACACGAGGGCCCCTAGCTTCGAAGCTGGAGGGCCTTCGAGGTCACTTGGATCTGCAGAGTGGCTTCGGAGTTGTGCTCATGGTGGTTAACTGCAGTCGATAGGTTCTCAAAGGAATTGGATATTGAATCCCATCCAAGCCTCGCCTAGACTTGATTCAAATCCATCCAGATTTATCTGTTTCACTCCTTTTCCCAGCCTTTTGCTTTCCATTTCATCTTTATGTCTTTCCCAATCCTTCTTGCTGAGAATTTTTTTCCTTTCAATTAGCTGGATTCTCCAAGAGTTCATGGCAACATATTGTCTCTGTTGATGATATCCCATATAATTCTTTGGCATAGTTACTTTGCTTCTGTATTTCTTGATCTTTATCACACTAGATTTAATTTCAGTGGCATCATATACCCATTGGGGTGCCAATATTTTTAATATGAAGATTTTCTTAACATGTCCAAAATTTTTGTGACATATATAGTAACAATGTTTCATATCTTCTTACTGAACAAGCATGTGTGGTCCTCGAGATACATGGGTCTCTGTAATAATTCCATGTTGCCCTGTGACCCTGTCCCCCTGGCCCATGACCCTCAGGAATGAGCCGTGATGCTGATTTTATTTTGCTCTAAAGGTGATTAGAGCAAGGGTGGTCATGATCCACCCAAGGCTAACGTGTTCACTTGAGGCTGACCTTGCTTTCTGGTAGGAATGATCCCCAGGAAAATCTGGACAGCTTATGAAAAGTGGGAACATTTGGTTTTTACTATAGATCCAGACTTTCTAGCTCTGAAAAAAATTATAAAAGATAAATTAAAAAATTGCAAGTTGGCGAGATAGCTCAGTGTACTAAGAGTCTGCTTAGGCAAGTGCAGGGACCACGGTTCGATCCCAGCACCACATGCTGCACTGGCCCCACCCCCAGGTGCACTGAGCAGTCACTGAGACCAGGTGTGGTGGTGCATGCTTGTAATCTCAGTGCTGGGGAGGCTGAGACAGGAAAATCACTAGGAATCTGAGCTGCATAGTGAGACCTGTACCAAATACGTTTTTAAAAAAAATTGCAGGAAAAATCTAAACCTGATTGCAAGTTTAGGGAGAATAACAAGGCAGGAACAATTGAAGGTTTTATAATCCTCAAATAAAAGAGAAATAAATAAAACAAAAGCAATGTTTGTATACTCGGCCATCAATAAAGATAGGTTGTGTTTTTATAAGGCTGTATTATGAGATAAAAGCAGGCAAAAGTGGTAAGGACATGTTTTCAGAGACGTGTGTAAATGAAATATTTTAAGTACTCTTATTTCAAAAAGGAAAGTATTTCAGAGAAGTGATTAAATTGTATCGCTCTGCCTAAGCTCAAAAAAGAATCATGAAGACTCACTTAGAATAGGAATGGTAAAGGCACAATAGATGATTTCTTTGGGAAAAAAATAAAGTTCCTCTCTCACTGATGAGGATTAAGGAAGACACTTCCTATCCACTGTTGGGCTCATTGGAAATATTACAGTAAAAAGAGCTCCTCCTATTGATCAGGTTTATTCAGTTGTATATAGTTAATATTCCATATCCCACAAGTTCTGTAGATTCAACCCGCTACAGATCAAAACTAACCAGAAAACATGACTGCATCTGTACTACACGTGGAAGGGCTTTCTCCTTGTCATTACTCCCTAAACAGGACAGTAAATCAATAATTTCCATAGAATGTTCATTATATTGGGCATTGTAAGTAATGTAGAGATTATTTAAAGCATACAAGAGGGTATGCAAGGTTATACACTAACGTGAGCACCGTTTTTATTTTTATTGAAGTACAAATATCAATGAGACAGTTTTAAGACACCTTAACAGGACGGATTTGATAAATTAATACACTTCAAACTGTTTTGATAATGTTTTGGTGTCATACAAGGTGCATACATGATATTATACTTACAGACATTATTATAACAGATGTCTCTAATCAGTGAATTAAGAGTGTAGCTGTTTGCTTATCTTTTTGTACCTGAATTATATCACAGATTCAATAATTAATTCTTTCTTCCTTGTTATCTTCCCAGTGGTTGTCCATAATACTAGAAGCTGACATAATATCCTGTCCAACCACCATTAGTGCAAATCTTGCCTCTCATAGAATTATGTAGAAGCACAGCGTATCTTTCCCAACTGTACTGTCCATACACACACATCATGATTCTTCCTTTCTATACCCCTTCCTTTGTCTACACCTGTCAAAGATGGGCACTCCATTGTCATTCAACCAATTTAGGTGCTTGCACTCGGCAACACAATCCAACACAGTCCAGCAGTCCACAACAATAGTGAGTTATCTGAAGAAGTTGTTGACTGTAGCCATTTACAGCTCAACTTATTATTATGGCCCTGCGTTGTATACCTCATTTTTATACTTTTCTGCTGGATGGTTAAGACCTAGATAGAGCAAGACCTATATACCAAAACATGTAGTTTTTGTTTCTGATGAGGTCAGTGAAGTCCCCTCAGGGTTTATCTTATAATCCTGTACCTTATTCTGTAGATCTTTTGTCTGTGTCATCCATGTGGATGAGTCACGGCCAATGCTTGACTAGTTTGCTCTCCATGTGACTCTCCCCAGGCACACTATAGAACTTCAGTCTCTTTCCTCTATGGCTCCATAATCTCCTTGTTCAGAAAATTTGGGGCATAACTGAGTTTCATGATGTTACAGTACAGGTTCTCCTATGTCCTGAGTCTTTGCTGACCTTGAAAGGCTAGGGCCAAAATGCTGGCTGGCCTTGTGGCTCTTCTATTTTTCCAATTTTGATCTGTGAACTTAGGTTGTTAACCATCCAGAAGAAAAGCTGATTAGTACCCTGTAGCATATGCCATTCACTTTGCCCTATCTGACTCAATTGTTTTTAGTTGTTGTTGTCCATTTCTATTTGTATTTCTTCTTTTCACTTCTTATACTAGGGAGACTATATGATATTTGCACATGTGTGTCTAAGCATCATTTGATAGGAGAGGCTGAGCAACCGCGTGCAGACTGTGCTGTCTCTGAAGGGAGACAGACCTAGAACCAGTCCTCCACGGCTGCTGAGAGGCGGCTGGGACCTCAGCTGAAGGACTCACTAGTGCGGCTCTTCTCTTTTTTTCTCTTCTCTTCTCTTTTCTCTCTCTTCTCCCCTCCCCTCCCTTCCCTTCTTCTCCCCTCCCCTCTCCTCTCCTCTCCCCTTCTCTTCTCATCTTCCCTTCCCTTCCCTTCTCTCTGCTCCTCTCCTCTCCTCTCTTCTCCTCTCCCCTCCCCTCCTCTGCCCTCCCCTCCCCTTTCCTTCTCTCCTTTCTCTTTCCCTCTTCTCTCTCTTTCTCCTTCATCCCTACTAATCTATACCTCTAGCCCTATAACAGTTACACAGGTGACAGTCATTAAACATGTGTACATTGTACTTGCTAGGCATGTCCTGAAAGACAGTGTCTAAAGCTGAACCCAAGTTCAGAGAGGACACATGTCCAGCACAGGCCTTGTTATACTCACAAGGAAGGCCAAAAGCTAAGCAGATTTCATGTTAGTGTCTTTCTACAAATAAGCAGCTCCTTGAACTTAATCACTGTCAGTTTCTTTCTTTGAAAGCACTCAAGTTTGCATCTTTTATCTTGTCCTTAGTGTTTGTGAGACCTTCCACAATATTTTCATCTTAGCTTCTTCATTTGTAAAATAGAATCCTGCTCCTTGCTGTGTCGCCCTCCCTGGGTCATTCATTGTAAGGATCAAAAGAGATAATGCTAGTAAAAGCTCCTCGGGACCTAAAAGTTGTCAAATAATTGTAGCAAATTTCTGTCTCGGGCGGAGGTTGATCAACTGCTGTTGCTACCATGGTGGAAACCAGCGCCTTTCACATAAAGCAGAAAATTCCGTTATGGTTCATCATGCATGTTTGATAACAGCCCTTTCCTCTTGTCTTTCCTTTCATGCAGTTTGGAACTGAGGTGGTCTCACATTGAGTGGTCGCAGACAGAGTATGAGGTCTGCGAGGATGTGGGTGTGTTGCCCTTGGAAGTGACCAGGAGAGGACACACCATGGAATCTGCCTTTGTGGGTGTACAGGTAACAACTCTAAAGTCCAAATTATCCAGCTGAAACTCATGTTCTTGGTGTCTTTGATGATTTTCTTAGAAAAAAACAAAAAACAAAAACGAATGACCAAAAAATTTCAAACTTCAAGGAAGGCCTGTGAAATTCTGTAAACTTCAAGTATAGGATTTCCTTGCCTTCTCATCTTTCATTTAAATTTATTAACACCTACATTGTTGAGTTTTTGTTTTTGGAAATGATGGGGATTAAACCCAGGGCCTTACGCACTCTAGGCAACTGCTGTACCACTGGGCAACACTCCCAGCTCCTAGAATAGCGTTTAAAAACCCATTTTTATTTTAAAAATAATCTCATTAATTTCCACATGAACTTTAATTTTTAAAGTTTGATTTTATGGGAAGTTGTACCAACTTAATGAAACTAAACATTGCTTTGGAAAGAAAAGCCATATACAGTATATTCTGTTCACATTTCAGTCCCCAAGTGTCCCTGTCATAGGATGCCACACAACCACTTTCCATTATTGCAGCGAGTGAGACAAAACAGGAGACTTATGCCTATGTTAACAGCCATCCGCATCATGCAGCAGTGCAGATACTTTCAGATCATTAAAACCTGGGCATGGTGCAGCCAAGCAACCCCAGCGACCCTACCCAGGACCCTGAAGCAGACGAATCACAAATTCAAGGCCAGCTGAGGTAATTTAGTGAGACCTTGTCTCAAAATATACAAACAGCAGAGGGATGCAGCTCAATGGTACAGCACTTGCCAGGCGCGGGTTTAAGCCCTAGTGCTGCCCCCTGGCCCAATCAGGTCATCGCGTTTGGATTAGTCAATTTGCTATACGTCCGTCACCAGGGAGCTGGACCATGGCTTCTAGAATTGAAAGGTTCTGAGGAATTGCTATGATGCCAGCTCCTTGTGAATGAGACCAGGAAAAAGTGTACGTCCTTATAACGGAATACGAACCTTGGAGAGTTACAGACTTAGCCTCTGGGGGAGCTGGCGCACCTGCTATGTCTCAGTTATGATAGTGCACTCAAGTCACCCAAAGAAACTTGCATCTAAATTCCACCCTAGCCAGACTCAAAATTTCCCTGTAGGTGAAGGGAGCTGCTTGTTGTACTAGATACACTGGTGCTTTATTGTAACTAAAACAGCAAAAAACTTAGGATGCAGGATAGCTTTCCAAGAGGTGGCTGTGGAAAAGGACAAAGTCCCCTGGGTAGCTTTCTAATAACCTGGTCCCCGGTCGAAAGTACCACGTGCTTTAGTGGGGGTCTGGGGATGCATTGCTGGTCATCTTGCCAGGCAGAAAGAACCAAGTAACTGTGTATCCCTGGGAAGGCCTCCGTCAAACAGCCTCACACTCCTCACAGAAAACTACTAGAGTGCAATCTGCTGCTTGATACTAGAGTGCATTGCCTACTTGACCAGGAACAGGGAAGCAGGGAGGTACTTTCATCCCACGCTGTTTGCCCAGGGTTTGACTCTGCACCTTTACCTGGTTGATTTCTCCAAATCAACCAGGGCCTGGGCCTGACTGTGGCTTTCCCATGTAGGGTTCTGTAAGCTCGACGGGGTTAAATACTATGTAATTGCATGTGTGAGAACCACACAGGGAAAAATAACCTCTAGCATATGGTGGGGCCAGGTGTACAATGGACTCCCCGTTCCCAATGATAGGCGGTGTGGGGGGCCTTGGCATGGCAGACAAAGAGCAAATGGAGGCGAGGAGGTGACAGCCGCAGCAAGGTGTTTCCACTGCTGATCACTGATCCCAGTTAGAGCCCTGGATCGAAGTGGAGTCTGTTGGAGACAAGGCAAATAGCGATTTTAAAGTTTGAAACTATACACTCATTCCACTGCGTTATATGAAAATGCTGAACTATGTAAACGCCCTTTCCTGACCATCTCAGGGTCCTAAAAACTGTGCAAAGTAACAGCCACCCTTTGTGCCTGCCAGAGTCTCACTGATGGCTTCTTTTCCATACCTGCCAGAGACACTCGCTGGGCCCTCTAGGGTGAGAAGGGCAGTAGCCCATGGTCTCTCAAGAGCCCCAGCGTGGTGCTTGTGTCAGGTTCTCAGGAGGAGCGCTGCACCTTCGGGAGGGACCACTGGCCACCAGGCTGTCCGCTCCACAGAGCTCTCAGTCAGGCCTGGGAGGAGCGGTGGCCCCACCCAGGCAGGGAACGGAGCCGCCTTGCTGGGGCTCCTCGGGTCTACCGGCTTCAGGCTCTGGAGCCGCAGGACCCCTCCTAGCCGACCAGCTCCGGCTCACCAGAGGAGCTTTTCCCTCCTCTCTTCCCTTCTTTGCCTCTCTCTCTTGTTTTTAGAATCAAATTGAAATAGAGGGAAGGTAATGAAATAAAACTGTGCTCATAAGACAGAAAAGTAAAATTTTAAAATTTATACTGCCTTCTCCAGACCTTGAATCACTTAAAGAGGAGAAGCAGAAAGTTAACTTTAGGAAAAATCTATGTAGCCTGCACCTAAAATGGTTTGTTATACTTTTTTAAAAACCTTACTTAATATTAAAAACAGATTTAGGAGCTCCAAGTTTAGTCTAGTATGGGGAGAATAAATATTTCTCTATGATAGAATATTTATTTTAATTTTTTTAAAAAGACTTTATTTTCCCTTAAGGTCAACCAAGTGTCAGCTACAGTTGGAAAAGATTTTACTGTGATTCCATCGAAATTGATTCAGTTTGATGCAGGTATGTTTTGTGTCTATCATGTGTTTTGTGTTTTGGTGACTGTGACAAAGCCAGGGTATTATGCAACTTCAGCCCAGGAGAACCTCCTCAGGGACTGTCACCCCCCTGGCATGAGATGAGTTTAGACGTGACATTTGGCTCCCCTATTTTTTTTATTAAAGCGAATATGTTTTAAAAATAGAAAAAAGTCATAAAAATTAATAAACATAAAATATTAAAGTAACCATAAAAATTATCCAGGAATATTTAAAGTCCTCACACAAAGTTGTAATGATTTCATTGCCACATACTTTGGTGGGACTTTTCAGGATATTTACATGGATTCTTACAGGGAATTTCTAAATGATCCCTCTTGAAATAGCTTGAAACAAGAGAAAATTATTATTTAATCTAAGAAAATACACTTTGTTTTAAATTTGTGGAAAACTTCTGCTAGTTGCAGGAGGGAATGCAAAGATATGGTGCCAGGCTGGAGATCGGCCCAGCGGCAAAGTGCTAGCGTGCTTGCCTGTGATGTGCCAGTTCTGTATGAGAAACCTAGGACACATGTGTGCGCGTGCATGTGCGCGCGCGCGCGTGCGCGCGCGCACACACACACACACACACACACACTGTGGTGCCTTCTCCCAAGGAAGTTCTTTTTTTTTTTGAAAATCACAATGGGATTTATTCCATGAATTTTGATATACTAATCACATAAAATAAATGCACAATTATAGAGAATTTCCAGTCAGATTTGTAAGCCTCCCTTTACAACACAATGCAAATTGTGTTGGAAATTTCACTGTAAGGCAAATACTGTAAGAAGCCTGGTGTGGAGATGCACAACTGTAACCCCAACACTCAGGAGGCTGAGGCAAACAATTTGTTTGAGGTCAACCTGGGCTACATAAGTGAGTTCAAACCAGGCTGAACTACACAGGGAGATCCTGTCTCAGAGAGGGATGGGGGAAGAGAGGGAGGGAGGGAGGGAGGGAGGGAGGAAGGAAGGAAGGAAGGAAGGAAGGAAGGAAGGAAGGAAGGGAAGAAGGAAGGGAGGGAGGGAGGAAGAAAGGAAGGAAAGAAGGGAAGAAGGAAGGAAGGGAGAGAGGGAAGAAGCAAGGAAGGAAGGGAAGGAAGAAGGAAGGGAGGGAAGAAGGAAGGAAGGGAGGGAGGGAGGCAGGGAGGGTGAGAAGGAAGGAAGGAAGGAAGGGAAGAAGGAAGGAAGGAAGGGAGGGAAGAAGGAAGGAAGGGTTTCCATCCCTGCTGGCAGTCAGTATCACTGTTAGGCTTGCTGGGTTACTGTCTGCTTTTCTAAGAAGCCTGAAAACTGCCCACCACCCTATCCATATACAAATGACTAAGATCATCTAGACTCTAAAATAGTTTTCCAACTGAAATACTGATACTTTCATAAAGCAGTCAGCACAACTGTGGGCGTGACTCAGAACTTCAGTGAATGCCACTCATATCTACCCCTTAACACCGTAAAGAAAATGAAAATGACAGAGGCCAAGCCCCACACCAGGCCGACATAGCCCTTCCTGTATGGGCAGCTGTGGCTGTCTGCATCTGAAATGCAGGAGTGAGGCACTGCCAGGGACCACGTAGCCTGGGGACCCAAAATTATCTTGCAGTGCTGAAAGTTTTCAATCTAAGAAAGTTCTAATGCTGTATTATATAAGATGTGTAGATTGTGGTTTTTTTTTTTTTTTGTATTTACAGAAAGGGTCTACAAGGTGTTCAGGGTCTCACTACTAGATTGGGCTCATAGTGATCCTCCTGTTTACAGCCTCCCAAGTGCTGGGATTACAGGTGTGCATTACCACACCCAGTCTCAATTGCTGGCTCAGCACCCCTTGGGGGCAAGGCCAGACCCAGCAATCCAACCTGTGGCCCATGAGCTTAATCCACTTGGCAGGCACTTTAGTCCACTGGGCTATTTGGCCAGCCCTCTCAGATGTCTAGACTTGAAGCCACCCTCTAACAGTCCATGGGGGACCCAAAGGGTGAGCCACTGTTCTGATTAAAGAGAATCCCAGTGAGGTTCCCAGGAGAGGCAGCATTTAACGGTGAGAAGAAGAAAACTTCAGCTTGAAAGCCCAGTCTGAAAGTGGCAGCCGCCTTGGGGAAGGGTGCCAGGTGCTGAGCTTGGGCTTCATCCTTCTCCCTGGCTTATGCAGAAGGGCAGACTTCACTGCTCTGTGGTGCAGAAATAGACCCGGATCGCCTGTCCTGGGGTGAGCAGTAAAATCCTTGAGCAGAAGCCAGAGCCTGGGGGTTGTGTTCCCCTTCAGAGATGTTCTGACTTCTGAGAGCATTCCACCAATCCTGAAGCTTCGATGTGGCCACTACAAACATGAAACTTGAGGGAAAAGCAAAAGAAATTTGTCTAAATGCAATCACTACCATTTCAGTACTAAACAAACATGAGCCCTTTCTACACAGTCCCAGGGCACTTGAGCATGGCATTAACGAAGTACCACCTGCTGGGAAGTTTAAAAATCAAGATGCTTTATCATCTCGCAGTTTTTAAGGCTGCAAGTCCAGGAATTCAGTCTGGGCAGGGCACAGAGAGCCTATTCTGGCCTCTCTCATGGTTCTAGAGATCACCCTTCTGGCTCTCCTCGGCCTCGGCCTTGGCACCCTAGTCTGTGCCTTCTCTTTGGGGGCTACTCTCCCTGAGTCCGTAACCCTGGACAAACCTCCCCTTGTAAGGACACCTGCCGTGGCAGACGAAGGACCCTCCGCTGTGCGTTCTTCAATAGCCGGTCGCCCCGGCGCTTATTTCTATGCAGTTCACTTTGAAGCAGTGGGAGTTAGAACTCCATCATAAAAAAAAGAACTTCAACATAAAAACTTTTGAGGCACGCAGTCTAGCACATACAGCTGAGCCCTCCATTTAACATCCATTAGTATGACTATTGGCGTCCCTCGGTTCATGCACCACAGTTAGGTTTGAAAACAGAAATATCTGACACAGTTTTTGCTTTTTTTCCTTGCCAACTCTATGTCGAGTATGAACACGAATGGCCACAGCGTCTTTCCTGCACAACCATGAGTGTGGCCGTCTTTTCTAGCACATGAAACAAATTAAGGGTCTGAAGCAAGGTGCTCTCATGATGCTTAACTGTTGAGCATGGTGAGTTGGTTGCTCATCCTGACCGCACCTTGTGGGGGCGCTGGTCATGGGCTGAACTTGATGTTCCCCTCGAGTTTTGGCTCTCAGGCGCGGGTCCTCTGTGTCGGGAAGGGGCGCACATTTGCTCCATGACTTTTTTACCTTTATGTTAAGGCACGGGCAGCCTTTCCATCTTGTGAGCCAAGAGTCTTTGCCGTAGGTTCTTTCAACTATTAATGTCTGTTATAAGATCAGGGGTGATTTCTGCTTTTCGTTGGGGTGTCAACAACACACCAGGTGCTCTGTTTAGATTGATAGGAACTGGGGAAAGCTTGGAAACCCAGCTCACAAAGATTCCCCCAGGTAAGACAAACACTCATTTATCTAGAAGAGCTTATAAGCTATTCTGAGGAGATACTAGTAACTTCTGGGAGCTCTAAATAATCTTCTAATTAGAGATTATTTAGACATTTTTAAAAATAATGCAAGCATATCTCATAAAACAAAAACATGCTTGGATGTTTATTTTAGAATGCTTAAAGCCAAAAACCACTTGAGTAATCTAAAATGTCACTTTAGAGAAGTTTAGAGTATCCCCTGTCCACAGGTCCAGCAAACGTTCTTACTCTCTGTCATGCTAATCTGCTTCTTTTGGGCCTGGTGTCTCCAGCACCACTCCCAGCCCTTTCACCCAGAGAGGTCTATTCCTTTCTCTAATCACATCAGAATCCATGATCCGTGTGTGTGTGTGTGTGTGTGTGTGTGTGCGCGCGCGCGCGTACCAGGGATTGAACTCAGGACCTTGTGCTTGCCAGGCAGGCGCTTGGGCCACTGAGCTATCTCCTCAGCCCAGCATCCATGATCTTGAAGAAACAGTGAGTAATTAAGGACAGTGGGATTCTACAGGGTTGGAGAACACTAGGCCAAAAGGCTTGCAGCTCTAGTACCAAACCACAAATCCCGCCTACACGGCACTCAGCTATTGTGACTAAGCTTAAATGCATGTGTAAGTACTCTTTAGAAAATGATTGTTTTCTTTTAAAATATGTGTTCTCAAAAGATTTGTGGCATTCTTAATTGAAACTTCATCATTCCCAAGAGTCAAAATGTTTTCCAAAGAAAAAGATCTCTAATGTGGCATTTACTTAAAAAATGGGGAAATCTGCTTTGCAAGAAAATAACTAGGAATTCAGCTGTTATGCAGAGCGGGATATGCCTGCACAAAGTAGCACGTCTCTCTCCTCTGGGACACCTTTTGTTTTATGTAACTGGGAGCAGGGCAGTTCAAGCCTTCTAAGAATGCAGGTCTGTCTCAGGTTATTAACAAATACTTGGCTCTTTGGAAGGTCAAGAGGAAGAGGGAGAAACAACAACAGCAACAACAATGACCTCACTTCCAATCTCGTTAACCTAAGCCTCACAGCTGCCAGGCAGAGACACCAAGTTGAAATGCAGACGAATAAAGCAGAAGCATTTGAAGGAAAATCAGGATTTCTTTAGCATCTGGTTCAACTCCACAGGATGCAAAAAAAGTTTTTAAGATTTTTTTTTAGGGGAAGTGATACTATAATTTTTACTCAATAGTTATTAAAAGAAAAATTAGTTGGGGGCTTGGAAATAATGTTTACTGGATTTTTATTTAAATAATGCTTAACTGTATGGTTTTTGAGGATCAGAATGTCTTTCTTTGACCTTAGTATCTGTGTGCTTCCTTTACTGCCAAGTTCTTCTTCATGACAGTTGTAGTGTGACAGCCATCTACGTGGTCTTCCAGCTGTGGACTCTGTCTGCAAGTGCCCGTCCACTTGGATGCCCAGCTCTGTGCATGCGACTCAAGTTCATTTTGCTAAAATGCCCACCTTCTGAGTGTCTTTTCTCCTCTTCCCTATTGCCTGTCATTGAAATCACAGCCATCTGGTGTCCAGGTCCCCCTGCAGACACATTCTGCAGCCCCTGGCCTCCTGTCTATCTCAGTGACCGTCGTGTCCCAAGAGCGCTTCCTTCCTGTATTTGCCTGATCCTTCCACTCTGCGTGCCACGCATGTATGGCACGTGCTGCGTGATCTGTGTCTTCTGCACAGTTTTGGACAGTTCTTGATCTTTCTGATACAACCAGAGCTCCATAGGCACAGAGTCTACATCCACCTAGTCAAGCAGTCACAAATCGGAAATAATTGTGTCTCCACCAAATATAGTTTTACTTTCTTGTTATCATTAATTACTTGAAAAACACTGTAAAACAACTACTGACATAGCATTGGGTATTATAAGTGATGCAGACCCAAGTTAAAACTTTCAGGGAATATCCTTAAGTAATATACACAGGGCCTGAAGGGAACCCTGGGATTAGTCACCTATGCATACACAGAGGTGACTTTATTTGTCTTTCCTCCTCCAAGAAGTTTGAAACTCCTCCGGGGCAGAGGTTGGCATCTGTTACACTTTACATTCTCCACAGTATCTAGTGCAAAGGTAAGCACTTGAGTCGGAACGTGTTTTCATGGTTTGAGTTTGTTCATCCGTGAGATGGAAATTATGTGGAATTTTATAATAGATGCTTCAACTGCTTTTGCAAGGAATGTAAAAGTAATTGATTTGGGAATAGACTCCATACTGAAAGCTTAATGAGCAAACTATTGAGCCATCTTTAAATGCAATTAATCCAAGTACACCTGATTTTTTTCCTCTGTAGGATAAGTTTATGGTTTAATCTTTGCACTGAATTCTAGTGGAGGTTTATGAGTCTTTGATTAGATCATGAGATTTAAAAATGAAGGCAATAGCTGGGCATGGTGGCACATGCCAGTAATCCCAAGTCTTGAGCGGCGGAGGCAGGAGGACCACAAGTTTGAGCCAAACCTGGGTTACATAAGAAGTTCAAGGCCAGCCTGGACTGAAATAATGAGACCCTGTCACCAGGGAAAAATAAACAGGGCTGTCACAGGGACAACAGAGTTGAGAGGCATAAATCTCTAGAAGGCACACTGCAAGGAAAAACAAGTCATATTTTCAGAAGAAAAGTCTTGGAAAAAGTTTTTAACTACCTTATATAGAAAGATTTACGAGACGGAAAGCTCTCAAATAGCCAATGAGTAAAATGCAGAGAAAGCATTTCAAACTTAGCACAGCAAGGTGAAACCATAAATTTACCATCTTTCGCCCTCTGGCTTGAGCCTTTTTTTCACTGCTAATCAGCATTCTCTCTGCTTTTCACCACTTTCTCTTCTAAATAAACTCAAGAAAACAGTCCTGTGACTCACACTAGGGCACTTGGCCAGGATGGGACGGGGACACCTTAGTGTTTCTTGCATTCGTGATATTGTGCACCTGTGCGGTTGCTTTGCCTCTGCTCCCGGCGGTCGCAGGATGACTGCTAGGAGCCTCAAGGCTGCCCTGTGCTCAGGTCACAGCGTTACTTCATCCCAAGCTTGACTATGACTCCATGAATAGAGACAGACAGAAAGTGGAGAATAAATGGGCTGTGTGTGTTTTCTAGGACCCTTAGCCTATAAATTCTCCCCAGGAGGACCTCAGACTGCTGAGTGTTACACCAGCAGAAGACGCACTGTGCCGGGAAGGGCCTCAGGAAACGGGGCAGCCAGTGCAGGCAGCTGTCTGCAGAAATCAATCATTTCAAGGGTTTCCGCGAATAGCGTCAAGTGCCATCTAATAATCACTTCTGTCTGCATCGGCATCTTAAGATTTTTGAAACTATGAAGATTTTAAAAGTGTAGTACTTGTTTATTCTTAAGAAGAGAAGGGACAGGTGGGAAAAAATTCTGTCTTAGAGCTCATCTACTAAGGACTGTTTTCACACCTTGCACGGCGCAGCGGCTTGCTTTTTGTTACAGAGTTTGCCCTGTAAGGGCGTCACCATTGTCCAGAAGCAACGGCTGCTGTGGACTTCTCACATTATTTGGGAGAACAGCAAGACGTCAGTGAGTTGGTGGCAGAACAATAGCTCACTCAGACTATGGCAGTCGAACTGTAGACATGTTAATTAATATATTTCTCTGACACCTAGGTGATTGAAATAGCAATTAAAGAGTAATTAAAATGTTTACTTCTTGTAGGAATGTCAACTAAGATGTGGAATATAGCAATTACCTATGACGGATTAGAGGAAGACGATGAGGCCTTTGAAGTAATTCTGAACTCCCCCGTGAATGCAGTTCTTGGCACCAAGACAAAAGCTGCAGTGAAAATTTTGGACTCAAAAGGAGGTATTCTTTTGATCCTCATCTTGAAATCAGGAGTAGTCCTGGTGCTCTGGCTGCCTGCTTTCAGCAGCCAGTGTGCTTGATAACGCCTTCAAATCAAAATGCTTAATTTCTTGTCAAGAAAGCAGCCTCCGTCGCGATGCAAGCCTTTATTCCTGTCTCTGCTTCATGTGGCTTTCCTCCCGCCAGGAGCTAGCGCCAGAGAAAAGCAACAAGTCAGCCCAAGTTGTTTTTCTCCTAGCCGTTTGTTGTTCTCACCAAGGGGGAAGAGATGTTGGTGAGAATCGAGGGACAATTATTTTCCCTGAGAGTTTGCAAGGCTGTAATTATCTTCCTCTGTTAAAGAGAGCACTCAGTGCCTCAAACCCGAGCCTCGCTGTAGCGTACCAGGAAAATTCTAAGGGAAAGAGCAGGAGGGGAAGAAAAAAGAGGTGAAGATACAGCTGGCTCCGGGAACAGGAGCAGCTGGACGGTACTAATGAATGACTTGGGGCGGCAGAGCGAGCGGGCGAGAAGTGTGTGCTGAGGAGCAGCCCGCGAACTGCACAGCACAAAGCCCAGCCAACGCGCGCTGCGCCCAGCCCTTTCCTGCCAAATCCCTTCTTGTCTTTGTCTGCTTAGCATTTGACAAATGTCCAGTCCTGTGCTGCATTTTATGTCCCAGTGTTTGTAACTGCCATGCCCAGCAGTCCGTGTTTCTTTCCTGTCTGGGACCTGCTGGCTTCTCTTGGGCTCCTTTAAAAGTCTCCGTGTTTCCACATCCCCTCAATCTTCCACCTCTTTCCTCACTAAATTTATTTTTTTCCAGTAGAAATTTCTGGTCCCATTAAATACACAAAGTGTGTGAAATATGTACTTTATATATGAAATATAGAACATCCTGGGCTGGGGATGTAGCAGCATAGGGGGCTTACCTAGCATGTACAAGGCCCTGGCTTTGAACCGAACATCAAAAAAAAATAAATTAAATAAACTATAAAATAAATTAGTGAGATGATGGTTCTGACATTAGTTTTTTCTTACCATCACCAAAATAATTCACTGGCTAGATGTCCTATGGAAGCAGTTTGTTCCATAACAGTTGAATTTTCATAACTCTTATTTGATTCTATGTTATCTTAAAAAGATCCCTCCAGTCTATACTTCTAGAAGATCAGGGAAAAACCAAATATTCTTGAAGTGCTTGTGGAACAATATTTGATCAAGGAAAGCAACTGAACATTTCCCAAGTATATAGTATTATTATAAAAGCACAACAATGGCTGTTATTGTGCGTTTATGAAATCGGCTTCACCACTTTCTGATCTCCCCGTGAGCATGCAGAAGGGCCCCGCTCACCCCCGCTCATTCCGGGCTCACAGCTGCTGGGGAGTGAAGGAGTGGCTGGCAAATGGCAAAGAGGCAACATCTGGTGGGGAGCACATCCATCTACGCTTAATGACAAGCTGCTCCAGGAGCGGTGTCAACGTGACCCTTGTCTCTGTGCGCCTCACTGACTGCCTGCCATCTTGCTGTCTCCAGGACGGTG
The DNA here is from genome assembly GCA_004027165.1 of Ctenomys sociabilis. NCBI lineage: Eukaryota > Metazoa > Chordata > Mammalia > Rodentia > Ctenomyidae > Ctenomys > Ctenomys sociabilis. The sequence continues at coordinate 44,912 of PVKA01014482.1, forward strand.
CCAGCCTTCACATGCCAGCCAAAGCAAGCACAGCTCACCGGAGAGGGGCCTTTGGCACCTACTGTCCCCAGGGTCTTCCTCACCTATCACTTCTGGTTCCCTGCATCTGGTAAAAAGGCCCCCTCCATCTTCCAAGAAGCTTCCAGTCACCAGGGGAGACACCCTGCAGGGCTTTGATTCTGCAGCTCTTTCTCCAAGGAAGCTTAGGACCCGTGGGAATGGCAAAGTGGTAAGGTGGGGAGCTTCTGGAGGTGGGCCTGCTGGCCACATGTTCATAATGAGTGTTCTGAAATAGGGAAGAAGCTGTAGGCAGGCCCCGAGTGGGTGGGGCCTGGCTCCTCACAGGACCACGCAGGCCCCCTGCACACAAAGGCTGTGCTGTTGCCCATCATTACGGATTCTAGTTGAAGAGATAGCAATATGGATTCCTTGGTACGATCACTGCTCCTTTCCTTTTGTCATCAAGGTACACAGGGAAACACCAGGGAACCCTAGACAAAAAGAGAGCAAGCGATCCATCGTTTTGGGAATGGAGACCAGTGTGGTTTTGACTAGGGGCAGGCCAGCACTCCAGCGAAGCACACTCTTGTGATTACACGCGTGTGCTCCTGAACCTTTGTGCGCTACAGACGCGCTACCTGGGAGCTGTGTGTGCATGAACCAACACAATTGTCAGTGTGATTAGACCTGGTGCTTTGTAAAATTCCCATGATTTTCTCCTGTGTGAGGAACCAAGTGTAAATAAGAACAAAATGAATTTTGAAATAGGAAAAGAAGGTTCGAATAAAAGGAGGGACAAAAGAGAGGGGAGGAAGGGAAGAAAGAAGGAAAAAGTAAAAACAAAATAAGAGAAGAAGGAAAACATGAAAACAAAGCTTTTTTAAAGGGGGAGGGAGGAGAGTTTGAAGGCAGGGTAGGGGAAAGGAAAAACAAGCTATATCATGCACAGGTACAAGTTCTGATGAACATGATTGTTATGTGTAGCTAAAATGTATTAATGGAGCCGGGCGTGGTGGCGCATGCCTGTAATCCCAGCACTAGGGAGGCTGAGGCAGGAGGATTGTTGTGAGTTCGAGACCAGCCTGAGCTACAAAGTGAGCTTAAGGCCAGCCTGAACTGCACAGTGAGACCCTGTCTCAAAAAAGACAAAAAAAAAAAAAAAAGTATTAATAAAATATAATTAAAAATAAAATCCTAATGATTTGGGCAGGAAAATATCTTAAGGAACCTGTTCAGATTTTTTCAGTTCTTAGAGTCATTTGGAAGGGTTTCCCCTTCTGCTCGTCACTGTTTAAGGCTTTTCTTGTCCTCTGCTGATTCCAGGTCCAGCCATCCTCTGTCCATAGAAATGGAACCGACACCACCTACACTGTAAGCACAGTCGAACAACTGCTAAATTTCTTGAATTTGTGCATGAAAATATTTAGTGCAATGTTCTATAAATGTGTTTATCTAATTTTTAAATAATTTGTTTGGGACGACTGGTGAGGAAAAAAGCCTTTTGTCTTTTTGCTCAGGTACAATTTTTGAACTGATCACTTTCATAATTTTTTTTTGTTCTCTGTCTTGGTGTTTTTCCTTATTATGGCTGTTTACTGGTCTCCTTAAGTATCATGGGATGGTTTCCTTGAAACTGGAGGATGACAGTTTCCCAAGTCACAAAAGGACGATCCAAGTCAGGACCCCACCAACACCTCCGGTGGCAGGGCTGCCCCAAGCAGATAAGGCAGAATCCACACCTGCCTCACACTTCCCCAGACAGGTATGAAAATCTCTTTTCTTTCCTATTAACCTCATAGCAAACTGTTTGCTGGGCCATCAATACACTTAATTCACGAAATAACCTCCAAGCCTGGGGACAGTCCACTCAACACAAATGCTGCCCAACAAATGGGACCCAAAGGACATAAGTGTGTTATCCACTTAACATTAAGTCAGTTCAAATCGCCTCTTCTCCCATAGGGTCGGTTGCCCTCCTTTCCAAAGAACTGCACTGTGGACTTCAAGGGACTCTTTCATCTTGAAGACAGCACCCAAAAGCTGTATCAGTGTGACGGGATTGCCTGGAAAGCCTGGAACCCCCAAAGCCAGGTGGGACGCAGGCCGAGAGGCCGCACAGCTTCCCAGTGCGTGGCTTAGGACGGCTCGCGGTTGGTGAGCGAGCAGTTGGGGCACACCTGCCAGCGCATTCTGCATCTGCCTGCCCTTGGTAGCCTCGAAGGCCAACTCCCAAAATGCAGTTACATAAATACGCTCCAATCTACAGTTTAAGGTGCTTTCTTATTTTATTTAATTACCAAAATGTCAAAGTCATGCCACTGAAGCTGCTGAGCCAGGCGGCGTTTTCTGCAGGGAGTCATTGCATTTCTCAAGGTGGGGAACTGGAATAAGGCTGGCTCTGGTGACAAGGGCACCCCCTAAAGCCAGGAGCATCACAAGACTCCCTGAGCTGAGATTCGCCTCTAGATGGCAAGGTACATTACCATGCAAACCTGGACAATGTTTTTCAGGAGGTCGAAGACAAATCCTGCCCTGCTGGATGGCACCTTCACTCAGGCTACTGTCACACCGTGATTGCAGAACCGAGAAGCACCTGGGACATGGCTGCACTAATTTGCAGGGAACAGTAAGGCACCCCCTTCACATCTGACTGGCATTTTCCATGGTTTCTCTGCTTTCTCAGGGATCGGAGGTCTGCTTCCTCCGGCCCACTGTGTGCCATGCACCCGACTCTGCTTTAGGAACATCAAAGCAGTTTTGTAAATCAGAGTGGATGTGTGATTGACCTTGGTATTTTTTGACTTAGCTCTTCTTGGTTGATAAAGCCATGCTGTTGGCACATTTCTTTCTTCCTATTCCATTTCAGCTTGTTTTTGGGAAGTCCTAGGAGCTTGTCTGAGTTAGCAGCCTTGTAGGTTCTGATCCTACCTTCCTCTCTCCTGCTGCTCCTCCTCCTCTCTCTCTACTTCCTACTCTTCTCCTTCCCTCCCCTTCTCCTCCCCCTTTTTCTTCCTCTTCCTCCTTCTCCTTATTCTTCTTGTCCTCCTTCATGTAGTAGGTCCTGCTCATTGGTTTGAAGATGTATAGTAAAGAAGGCCTTACAGCATCAGGCCTCTAGCCACGTAAGAGGCACCAGCGCTCATACAACTTGATGGGTGGGACAGAGGCTCGCTGGGTAACAGAACAGTCAGTGAAACGCAAGTTGTAGTCAGGTGACAGCAACAAAATTTATCTAATCCAGAAGGACTTTTAAAATGTAACAATTCTTAACTCTTTCTTATTTGCCATGCTGGATGTCTAGCCATTAGGTATTAGGAAAACCACAACAGCACACCGAGACTCTGCCTTATACCAGAAAGAATAGGCATCATCAGGAAACCAAATAACAGCAAATGCTGGTGAGGCTACCGGAGAAAGCAAGCCAGCTTCCACTGCTGATAGGAATGTAAACTAGTACAACCACCGTGGAAATCAGCATGGAGCCACCTCGAACACTAAAACTACAAATTCCATGTAACTCAGCGATGCCATTTCTAGGCATCTTCCCAAAAGAAAGTCATCACGTTCAGTGACAGATGTGTAGTCCTGTTTATAACACCACAGTTCATAGCAGCTAAATCTTGGAGGCAGCCTCTGTGCCCATCATCACATGAATGGGCGAAGAGATGTGATTTTTATAAATGATGGAGTATTATTCTGTCATAAAGAAAGATAAACTCAAGTCATTTGTAGGAAAATAGAAGGAATTTGAGACCATAAATCAGACACAAAATCTCAAATATCACATGGTTTCTCTCCCATGAGAAACCCAATATAGAAATAAGGAGCAAATTCAAAGGTAGATAATAGGAAGTAGGGAGGGTGAATTTTTCTTAAAGGGAAAGGGAGTCAAGAGACAGAGATTGGGGAGAGAGGGGAGTGGAGGGGGATGCAGAATGGCATTAAGGTGTATTTGGAACAGGTACCAACTCTCTACTAGGGATGCAAACATTACGTACTGGAAACATGTACTAATCAAAGGAAATTAAAATCACAGTGGAAGACCACCCCACGGGCACCAAAGAGTTAAAGTCATAAAAATAACAAAATCGAATGTCACAGGGGGTAGAGCAAACAGAATTCTCATGCCCTGCTGGTGGAAGTGTACTATGGCACAGCCACTGTGTGGAACTGCCTGGCAACTTCTCAGAAAGTTGCATATCCTACGGCCCAGCCATTCCACTGGTAGAAAATTAACCTAGAGAAAAATAGATGCTAAGAATATAAAATAATTTCATGATAAGTAGCTTTAGTGTCACTGTCCTGGCTGCCTCAGGGTCCCGAACCAGTTTTATTTAGCGGCAGTTGCCAAAGCAGGAACAACGTGTGACACACAGCATTGTAACAGTGGAGGACGAAATCATTTGCTCATATTTCAGGATGCTTTTATGCACATCATTTCTGTCAAATAAAAACATCACAGAATGTTTTCACAGTATCTGGCTCTTCCTTAAAGTCTAAGTGAGCCTGAAAGGTCGATGTTTTAAATTGATTCAGGGCCTGGGGTGGCCATGACAGGGCGACTAAAGACACGTATGAGAAATAATTTCCAGAACTGCTCCGGAAGGTGGCAGAAATGTGGTGGCAAGTGTGCTTGAAATGAGTATGGTATTTTGTGGAGAATTAATGGCAATGTGTTCTTCACGCTAATAAATTTTTTACTTGAACCTTCACTATATTGTTTGATCATACCTTATGCACTGTGTGTGTGTGTGTATATATATATATGTATTAATCATTTTACTCCTGGAAGGGAGGGAGGTCTTCCATATGGAACCTCACACTACCTGACCAGTACACTACCAAAGGCAGTTTATAGCTTCTCTGTGGACAAAAGTAAGGGCAACTGCACAGATACCCCAGTGAAAGTTACCAAGATGAATTTTTTGCTGATATTTGTTGCTAATTTATTTCCCAGAGGTTCTCAAAGGAAAAGTAGCAAGGCAGGTCTCTAGCGAAGTGTTCACTGGTTCTTAATGTTACGAGAAAACAAAACGCATCGTGCACTGAGAAGTGTCTTTCCATCCATTCAATAAATGCCAGCATGAGGCTCCTGTCTTTATAGTGAGATGACAGTCATTTTAGCTTTTGCCACCAACAATCATTTTTTATAAAATAATAGCAACTGACAGTAATATTGCTGATGCTTCTTACTGACAACCTACCCCAGGTCCCAACATTTTTTAAAATGTCATTTTATTGATCCACATAATTGCAGCTTTTAATAGTGATGGACTTTTAATGGCGAATAGCAAGAACAGTTATAGTTTCTTCCCAGATCTATTGATACTACACAATTTTATCATTCCAATAATAAACTTAAGGCCCAAATTAATTTAAAAGTTTACCTACTTAAGAATTCATTTGCAACTTTTTAAAAGCAGTTTCCCATCTTTACTCCAGAATATATTTTTACATATAACCAGAGATTTTTAAATCTTACCAGAAGCTCTGATTTTAAGCATTTAATAAAAAAAAAAAACATACACATTTAATCTGATTGCATTTGCATATTTTTTCAGTATGCATTTTATTTCACTAGGGCAAGAAGAAGGATCACAGTTGTATCACTAGTCACAGACATTTAAGAAAACGTCTGCCAGCAGATTTTAAAAGGAAAATAGCAAATCACCTTCTAGCTTTGGACCAAAATCCCTTGAGGGGCATTTTTGGGTGGTAAGGGTTCCACTTTTGTGCCAGTGCTCTCTGAGCCCCAAGTCCTTCCCTGCCCACTCAGTGTACCTTTAAGTCACCCTCTGTCCTCCTCACCCATTACTCTCTGGCTCATGGTCCCCATCCCCCCCATCCCCACTGGGTGTGTACTCCTTTGGGGATTGTCAATTCCACAGTGAGGTGAAGATCACAATTTAACCATTTATAGCCTGCAGATTTACCATCCTGTCAGACATTTTAGAAGATGGTTTTAGGTTCTATCACTGGCATTAGCATGCCATAGAACGTTTTTGATTTGGCTTTGGGAGCCATTACTTGTGATTTCCTGGAGCTCTCTCACCAGGGTCCATACCCAGAGGTCCTTGCAGAGGGCGACTGCCCTTTATCCCTTGTTCCTAATCAGATTACTAACTCAACTCAGTCTTTATCTCCAATCTCTTTTCCTCCTCATTGGTGGTGTATTATTTTTCTAACCCAAAGGAGCCAGACTGCTAGAGTAGGCATTTCTTGCATTTACATATTGTAATCTCATCTGCTCATTTCCTAAGACAGTCACTGTACATTTGGTAATTCTATTATTGTAGATCATTATCTGTGAAACCACTTTGTCTTCTCACAGCAGTGTCTGGAACCCCTGCTGGCCTAGCCTTAAAGAGTTGCCCTGAAATGTACTGGTACTTTCAAAGAAGTAGATGTGTATTGCCATAGCCAGGCTTCTGTTTTTAATTCTATACTTTGAATGCCTTCACATTTCAGAGCTATGAAAGGATTTCTATTTTTATATCAGTATCTATACATTTCTCATTTTATATCAGGAAATACATGTTATTATTGAATAGATAATACCCACTGTGCTGTATAGGTATATGAGCAAATAGAAATTTTGTAGCATAGCCAACATTACTGAAGTTGAGGGTGTGAGGCTGGTGAACCTCAGCCAAAACACTTGTTTAATCAGGGAATTCGGGAGTTGTGTGAGGCACTGAGAGACAGAACAGGAAGGGGAGCCTTTGTCTCCCATCCTCTCTAGTGCCTCCCCCAGCCTGCATTCAGCACAGGTGTCAGATGCATGTGATCCAACAATATGGAAAATGTTGCAATCAGACAAATGTACCAGTGAAAGATACATTGCCGTGACTCCCCCTCAGAATCCTGCACGCGCGCGCGCACACACACACACACACACACGCCGCCTTGCTCTTGCCACTTTCTGAGGTGGTTCTGGAAGTCCTCCTTTATGAGTCTGTAGCTGTACTATCGCTCTTGCAGCAGCCTCGGTTTCCAGAATCAATGTTTATCTTTCATGGTCATTTTGACTTTGGGCAAGAGACACATCCTGTGAATAAAGTGCATAAGGAATGTAATGTTCCATTTAATGGAAATTGCTGTAAATGTTTGATGGAAGTGATAAAAAATGCAGCGAACATCCGAATTCTAAAATTTGATTATAATAAAAGGCGCATTACCATTACCCTCTCCAAATAATCGCCTTGCTTCAAGCATGCTCACCCTGCCGCACTTGGCGACCTGCATCTACTGAGGCTAATCCAAGCACTCACTGCGTGCTTCAGAATGATCACACTGTATGTGAGCGTACGAGGAGCCTGCTGCCCCACCTCTCCTGCTGCCATCTCACCTGCTGCCATCTCACCTGCTGCCCATCTCACCTGCTGCCC
>PVKA01014483.1:0-52303 GCA_004027165.1 Ctenomys sociabilis
TTTTTTTTTTTTTTAAATAAAACAATCCAACACAGATCAGCAGTCCACAATAGAAGTGGGTTATCCACAGAAGCTGTTGACTTGAGCCATTCACAGCTCAGTATATTAATGTGACTTTATTGTATATGCCTCCATTTTTATACTTTTCTGCTGGATGGTTAAGACCTAGTTAAAGGAAGACCTGTGTAACAAGAAATGTAACTTTTGTATCAGATAAGGTCAGTCAGATAACCTCAGGGTTTATCCTGTAACCCTGTACCGCACTTTGTAGATCCCCTGTCAGTGTCAACAATGTGGATGAGTCATGGCCATTGCTTGACCAGTTTGCTCTCTGTGGAAGCCTGACAGAAAGTTTTCTCTCCATGTGACTCCTTAGGCACACTCTACATCATCAATCGCATTCCTCTGTGGCCCCATAATCTCATTGATCAGAAAATTTGGGTTTTATTCTAAGGCAGTAAAAAAGTTCTTGAAGAAGGGCATCCTTGCTCAGTGCTGTGATTGCTGCCCCAAATTCCTCCAAATTCTTAACCTAAGCAAATATTGTTGATGATAAGGTTTAAAGAAAAAGGGAGACTGATGGTTGTGGTGAAAGCTGACTTCTAACCACCTTAGTCACTTGGGTATCTCCATATCCTTCAGGGTTTCATATCCTTCAGTGTCACAGAACAAGACACTGTCTCTGCTCCAGGCCGAAAGCAGAGTTTACTTTAGTCTAGAGTGAGGTGCTTTTGCTATAACTTGAGTGTATCTGAAGGTCATCTGTTATTTTGTGAATTAATTAATTCCTGTTTCTTTTGAATGTAGAATAGAGTAAGAGTAAAAGAAGAATTGAAACGTGAATCTTAAGCCTGCATTTTGATTCCAAATCTTAAAACCAATTTGGGATTCATTTGTTCAGTATCCCATGTGTTTTTAAAAATTGAATGGAATAAGATAGGAAATATCTCACTGTGAAAATTCGAAAGTTGGAAGCTCACTTTATTTTGTCATTCTGCCTTCAGTTCAAATGTTTTGTGGATATTACTTCTTAGGTGTTAAAGATGAATTGCTTTATCAACTGTTTCCCTTAAATTTAGGGTTTATGTTAATACATATGAATGACCAAAGGAGTCAAATAATTAACAGAATGACTCCCAAGAAAAAATACCTAACTCCTACCCTTTCCTGCCTCCCCAGAGGTAACACCTTTCAGCTCCTTCTACTATTTTGGCAGGGGTGTCCACATTTTTAAAACATATGACATATCTATGATTTTCTCATATTGCTTATGAGACAAAGTACATTGAGAAAAATATCTCCGCCTCAGTAGCTACTTTAATTTTCTTTCTGTATTCATTGTAAATTAGCAACACAAAATCAATACATAGTAGGACTATCCATGTTAACCTAACATACTTGAGAACTCACAACTTAATTTCTAAAAATACTATTTTTTTTTCCTGTCATAATAGTGTTCCAGGCACCTGTATTATCTGTTTGCTTTGTCACTTAGGGGCCTTGTAAATTTTAAGCTTTTCTGTATTTTGAGTTATTCTGAAAATTGTGTCACTTAGGGCATACAATATTTTAGCAAACCTTGAAGTAAGAAACAAATTCTCTAATATAGAAGTTTTAGGAGTTATTATTTGCCGTGCCCCTACCCCAGTCTTGGGTAATTGTATTAAAAAACATAAGTGAAATTTTAAAAAATTGTTAATTCAGTGTACCATAAGAATAAGAACTATGTAATTTCACCCAATAGTTAATATTTTTTAAAAGCTAAATATTAAAGTAGAAAATGAGGGTTGGACATGAGTCTATCATAAATAATTTCACTGATACAATTGAATTCTGCTGAGGAGTGTCTACTTCTTTTGTGTACAAGTTACTATTATTTCTTCAGGGGCCTTTTTTAAGTTTGTATGTTCTATAAAGCCATAACTGCTCAGTGTTTGAATTAAAAGGAATGATTGTATCAAGCCTTCCTTTTCTCTTACAGAGCATTTTGTATTTGTGTTCTTCTTGACAGCTATGATTTCTGCTATGAGCAACATTTGGTGTGATATAGGACCTTTGAAGCCTTCCTTACCCTATAAATTCACCTCTTCCACAGTTGAGCCAGAACTGAAAATATCTCTGTTACATAGCGCTGTAACACTTCTTGCAAAGTATCATTAAATATTCCCACCCACACCCAGCCCTGACATATATATAGCATCACTGCTTTTATTTGCAAAATTACAGACAGGAAAGCTAATATTTTCAGTGAACTTATTGTGAACACGGTCTGTTGTATTTATGCAGAAGCAACCCACATGTATCCTCCATCCCTCTCCCCACAAAAGGTAATGGAAAAGAATGATTCAAGATTTGTGTGCTGTACTGGACATGATGGCACATGCCTGGTATCTCTGCACTTGGGAGACTAAGGCAGGAGGATCGCTAGGAGTTCAAGGCCAGCATGGGCTCCCTAGTGAGTTCAAGCCCAGCCCCAATTGCATAGCAAGACCTTGTCTCAGAAGACAAAAGATTTGTGTGCCATCTAGCTAAATAGTGAGATAGTGTAGCAGCCAGTTGGAATGATTCCCCATCCAAACCTCTTATCACTAGAAAAGATATTTAAAAGTAGACTTAAGCATCTTTGAATTTGGAGAACATATGGTAGAAGACATCTGTTTGTTAGGGTCCCACTCTTTGGGTAATGAAGGTGTGGTTTTAGTGTGATCCAAAAAAAGATTTACAAATTAACAGAAGCTGGGGTAGATGATATTTGAGCATAGAGATTGGTCTAAACAGTTCCTATCAAACATGTGAAGAAATAACATGCTGGCTTATGATATATAGGCTGAACACTTAACATTCATTTTCATGGTCTTTTCCCCTAAATATTTGTTCTTTATAGGTATGTATATTATTGTATCTCAGATGTTAGTAGGGAAAGATCAAATTTATGAAGTGAAAGTTTAGGCCAAGATTCCAAAGAAGTTGTAATGTTATTTATTAGTTATGTATGTGTTTACATAAGAAAACAAAGTAAAGTGGAAGCATCCGAGACTGTTTTCCTACCTTAGTTTATGGGTAGGAGGTAGAAAAATATCTGAGCCAATATGAGGTTGGAATTCACAGAAAGGCGTGAATGAAGGACATGATGCCCTCCCAGGACAGCTGAGGTTGGATACACTGCTTTCAATAATCAGGTGGCACCGTTGGAGATGGAACCATGCTTTCAATAAACTTGGAAACTTCAATGGAAAAATGGATAAAGAAAGATGTCATTCTAAAAAACCATGAAGTGAACTGTAAATTTCTTCTCAAAGGTGTTATGGTTGGTATTTTGTACAAAACTATTTAATGCTTATGAGTTTAGCTTTTAGTTTGTTAGCTATGAGTTTGTTTTGTTGTACTGCAGATTAAACCCAGGGCCTTTACACTGAGCTACATCCCCAGCTCTTTAGTATGAGACAAGGTCTCATTCAGTTGCTCAGGCTCAGATTGAATTTGTGATTCTCCTGTCTCAGCTTCCAAGTAATTGGCTTTGTAGACATGCATCACTGCACATGGTTAGCTTAATGTTCTTGAATTTATTTAATAAAAGAAATTGCAACTTCTACCATGTTCCCAAGTCATTTCCATTGTTCATCTTTTTAGCTATGTCTTTCTCATGATAAGTTTTTGGGATAGTTGTACCTTATCCTTTGTGTAATGTAGTATTATGGCTTATGTGGTTGATATGCTTTCTACTGCCCACAAATATCTTGAAAACTTTAAAAGTTTATTCTCTCCAAGATTTTATGCAGTGTTCTTTCATAAATGGTGGTCACGTGCAGAGTGAAATAATAAATGTTGAAAATATCCCTAAGAGCCTTAAGGTCCTGTGAGGAAATTTATGCACAGAGCCATTCAGGGTTCTCTCCAGCACTGACCCTAGACTCACCAGAATAGGCAATGGATGTGCTGAGGACAGTGTGGATGCGGCTCATGGGAGAGAATGCTCAAGAGCAGCACAGACCCTGGAATACTATACAGGAGCATCAGCAGAGAACTGGCTAGGAGGCCTGTTGTTGGAGCTGTGTGTGGCGAAGCACCTTCCTGGCTTTTTCCTCTGTCTTCCCAATAGAATAGAGACTCTTGTTAATTGGAGATACAGTGTGGTGATAGAAGATACTTTCAATCAAGACATACCCAGGCTGATTTTACTAGTTAGCTCCTTGAGCCAGATTCTCAGTCTTGCTAAACTTTTCCTGTAATGTGCAACAGTATTGTCCTTCAAGGGTTGTGTGAAAGGATTCCATGGGATGATGGATTAAATGCTTTGTATGAGATAGTAGTTGTCCTGTGAATGGTAGCCACAGCTGCCTACTTCAGTATCACCAGAAACCTCCTCCTCATGGGTGGTCAGGGAGCAGATTATCTAAAGAGAAAGAAAATAATGTTTTTAAAAGTACAAAGCATTCTCTGATTATAGATCATCTTTCTGTGTCCTCATTTCTTACACATATTGGTGAATTTCCCAGTTCCTACTGATTTTGAAAGTTATGTAAAATGGATTTGATAAATATGAGGTTCCTCCCAAATTTGGATTTACAAAGTATGACTTTTGAGCCTACCATTTGCTTACGTGAGCCTTGTGCTGCATTACAGGTCAAGCAGGCAGAGTGCAGCAGAGGCCTCTGTCACTGCCGTCATGCCGTTCCCGTTTGGGAAGTCTCACAAATCTCCTGCAGACATCGTGAAGAACCTAAAGGAGAGCATGGCTGTTCTGGAAAAGCAGGACATTTCTGACAAAAAGGCAGAAAAGGTATGTGTTTTATTTATATTTTAAATCTTTTAATTAGGTGCAAAGATAAGGGAAGCTATGGGGTAATTTTTAAAAGCCAATAGATTGCCACTTGAACCATTTTCAGTATTGACTGCTGGATTGAGGAGCTGGGCATTGGACTCAGAGCCCTGCACATGTGAAACCAGTGCTCCATGACTATGCAGTGTCTCCAGCCCTGAGTATTAAAAGTGGCCTTTGCTCCTGCTACTGAAGCACAGTTTTCTTAAACACTTCCATCTCACAGACACATTGCCATCTTTCTTTACCCATATTTCAGTTGAAGTTTCCAAGTTTATTGAAAGCATGGCTCCACCTCCAACTGTGCAACCTGATTATTGAAAGCAGTGTGTCCAACCTCAGCTGTCCTGGGAGGGCACCATGCCTGAGCTTTTACGTGTCCTTCATTCGTGCCAACTCCTTGTCTAACCAGTCACTACAGTCCATACCTCATTTTTGTGCATTAATACCTTGCCTTCCTTCCTTAAAATGTTATTTTTAATAAATACCATATATTCTGCTCCCAAGGGTTTATAAGTATAGTTTAAGGTCCATTCCTTCTTAAAGTATATCCTCATAATCTTTCTTGTGGAACTTAGTAGTCATCTTTTTATTGCATTTCTTTCTTTTTTTTTTCCCCTTCATTTATGTATTTGGTACAGGGTCTCACTACACAGCTGGGACTCATAGTGGTCCTCCTGTTTTCAGCCTCAGCCCTGGAGTTACAAGTGTGTACCACCACACCAGGACTCATTCACCAGCACTACGTGTGGGACTGGGTACCGAGCCTTGGTCCCTGCACTTGCCAAAACAGGCACTTAGTCTGCTGAGCTATCTCACCAGCCCTTTACTGCATTTCTTAAATTATCTCCCCTGATTTGTGTCTTCACTGTGTCATCACAAGGCCATTTGTGATCAAGTCATTTTCCTTTTTCTCCCCTATTCCGTAGCCTTCACCAATCTCCCCTAAGTCAGATAATAAAAATATTCTTTAATGCCTTTGTTTTATTGTTTCTACCCATAATCTTGTTCCCCTGTCTCTGTTTCTATTTTTTAAAGCTACCCTATCCATGTTTTCCTTTTCCTAGCTTCCCAGAATTCTCCCTTTCCTGTCCCAGTCTTGCCCACTAAACCAAATCTAGACCACTTAAGACACCTGTCTTGGAAATGTCAGAACTACTACCATCTTCAGCCCAATAATGTTTGTCTTATATTTTTACCTCCTGTTCTGAGCTGCACTCTTTGACCAGTATTGTCATTTCTGGCCCTTCCATAGTACCTGACTTACATTTGCTGGATGCCTGCTATTTATGAATGAATGATTAATTGTGGTAATATCTTCCACTTTTATCTTTTATTAAAGAAATTGTTCTACATCCTGGTATGAAAGATTACTTAACTGCTATCGTCTTCTTAAGACTTGTTTACCTTTGTTCATTAATAGATTTTTATGATGGTTTGAGATTCCTATAGTAAATGTTGTTATTGCAGTATAGTATGTATGCTATTTAGTAAGTTTGAAGAGTGTATGACTATTCCTATTCTAAGTGGCCCCAGATTCTGTAGCTTTGAGTTACTATTTCTGCCACCTATCTTTTCCTCTGTTGCTTTATTGTAATCTTTTGGTATTCACTCCTAGCCGATTCAGCAGGTTTCTTTTAATTTCCCATTCTATTTAATATTTCTAGATATTGAAGTCAGTATTAAAGCCCTTTGGACTAGGAATTCAGTCTAAATAAAATAATTTGTTTTAGAAAACAAGAATAGATTTTATAAGAATTTCTAAGTCAGATAGGTCATATGTAGACACAGAATTTAGATACTTTTCCCATCTTATTGAAGTGTCTGTAGGAAATAAAAATATAAGAAGTCTGGGTCCAAAAGCTAGAAGCAAGCTAGATGTGATGGTGTATGCCTCTAATCCCAGCTATTTGGAAAGTTGAGGCAGAGTGATAGTTGGTTTCAGACCAGTTTGGGCAACATAGAAAGACCCTATTTCAAAAAAAGCAAGAAACGAGTATCAGGAAATTAGAAGGGAACATTTGACAGAGCCACAACAACATCTCCCACCTCAGAAAGTAAAAGTATATAATCTAGCCTCTATCTCAACATTAATCATCTACAACTGTAGAAGTAGCTAATAGTCATGATCCTACAGGGTTCCCTGAGGTGGAGGCAGCTACAGCTCACAAGAAACAGGTGGTGCCATGGCTGGGAATATGTCTGGAATAGGCACAAAGCTAAAGAGAGGTAGTGTGAGGGCAAGCAGGAGGTAGAAAGTGGCACCAGCCTGCTAGACTTCAGTGGCTATTCTTTCATTCTAATCTTGAAACAGCTAACCACTGAAAGGATAATGTGTGTGTTCCATAAACTTAAAATGATATATTTTCTTTTGTCTATGCCTAAATGCTCTGCTTACTCATTAAATTAATTGTTTATCATGCAATGTCTGCTTTTGGAGGGGGTGTACTAGGGATTGAACCCAGATCCTTATGCATGCTAGACAAATGTTCTGCTATTGAGCTATACCCTTATCCCCCATCTGACTAATTTTGAACACCCACTGTGCGTTGAGTCCTATTTTAGGCAATGAGGATATAGTACTTACTAAGATGGGAAAGGTCTCTGCTAATTTAAAGTTTTCATTGCTCATTGAAAAAGATACTGCACATGTAACAAGAATTTCAGGTAGTCATAATTGCTTAAAAATAATAAAACAGACCCCTCTTTTATATTTTTAATTATTAAGGACCAGAAATAACTTCATATAGGTGGGCTATTGATTGATAGTGCCAATTAAAAACTGAAACAATAAAAATTTAAAAATACTATGCTCTACTCCGTGTGTATTATTTATTCTCCAGTCACTGAGACAAAATCCCATCACTAAACACTTAGAGTAGGAGAGGCTTACTTGCCCCACAGTTTGCAGTGGGTTTAGTCCATGGTGTACTGACTCTAAGGCAGAAACAACATGGTGAAGGGCACAGATAGGGACAGCTGCTTAGCTCGTGTCATCCGGAAGCTATGAGAGAAGGGAAGAGAACAGGACAAGAGTACCCTTTTCCAGGCCACACCTCCTGTGACCCACCTTCAATCATGTCCCACTTCTGAACAGCACATTTAGCCATGAACTCTTAAATGGACTATTCTACTTACGAGCATAGTGTGTTGTGTGCAGTCACCTCCCCAAAGACTCACCTCTGATTACAGGAGATGGGGAGACAGAGCATTTTAGATCTAAATTCTGACAGCACATTAACCTAAATATTATATTTTTATGAAAAAGAAATATACCATCTATAATGAAAAATGCAGTGAAAAGAGTGGCATTGTTTTTAAGTTTTGAAAAGTTTCTTTTAATGTCTGGTTTAATAAATGGTTTCTCAATATGTGTTTGTTTATAGTCTTTCATTATTTTGATTTAAAATATAGTGAAAATCTGCCCTTTTTTATGGATGGATGGATGGATGGATGGATGGATGGATGGATGGATGGATGGATGGATAGATGGATGGATGTGTATAGATGTAGATGGATAGTCAGACTTTTATAGAAAAGAGTTTTGTTTTTAGTCTTTTGAGATAGATTCTCATTATGTAGTCCAGGGCCTTCAACTTGCAGCTGTCATTCTGCCTCAGCCTCCTGAGTCCTGGGATTACAAGCATGTTGCCATTAGATTTGGCTAGAAAGGAATATTTTTTTGCATTTCAAATAAATGTTTGATAACCATACTAGAATTTGACAATTGGTAGTGCCTTGCTCACTGCTCAGAAGTTTGAAACTACAAGAATGAACTTTGATACAGAGTAGGAAGAAAACTATAGAACCATGCCCAGAAGCACAAAAGAATACTTTGTATATGTTACCAAGTGGAAAGATGGAATACAGTTAAGACATCATTTCTTCCCAAATTAATTTTTAAGATTAAAGCAGTTCCATTCGTAGTTACCTCCTTAACTGAAATTTATTTTTATATAACCACTTTTGTTTTATACTTATAGCAGGAGGTCTATTCTTGCTTAATGTTGGTTTACAGCAGAGAAATATTTACTTGACTTTATTTTATTTTTTTTTTTTTTTCTATTTTTTGGTGCAGGGTCTCACTGTGCATGCAGCCCACATTCATAGTGATCCTCCTGCTTTTTGCCTCCCATGTGCTGGGATTACAGGCGCGCGCCACCACGCCCGGATCGCATCACCGGCTCAGTGCACCCGAAGGCGGGGCCGACGCAGCTTGGGGAACCAAGGATCGAACACTGGTCCCTGCGCTTACCTAAGCAAGCGTTTAATCTGCTGAGCTATACCGCCAGCCCTTACTTGACTTTATAAGGACCTTTTACCCATGCATTGTTCATTGAGAAAATGTTAGATCACTGATATGGACAGATCTTCAAAATATTGACACACTGTCTGACACACAAAATGTACATTTTTAAAATATCACCATTGATCACATCAACAGAGTCTTATCCACTAAGCAGGTGGTCATGCTTATTCATGGTATATTAAAATTTTAGAACTCAAATTTGGCTGCAAATACTGCTTGTTTCCTTGAAATGACAGGTTATTTCATTAATTTTTGAGAAAATGTCTGCCAAACATGTCTCACCAATTTGTTAGCTTTTCTTCTAAGTAAAAATCATGTTCCATAAAAAAGCAACTAGCTCAACTCGTGAGCTTGATCAGTCATAGCACTGTTCCTTAGGACAGTCATATCCTATAAACCAACTGTACTTCATGTATACTTCCTGTTTCATACACAAAATGTTCAAAGTATTTATGCACTCAAGGGTCATAATAACTTCTTACTACTTTCTCTTGGGCATTCTTATGAAAAACTAGCTTTCTTAACTGAGCATGTGGTGATGAGGATTGTAGTGACTGCCAGGACAGTTTGCTGTTCCCTGTCTTGGGTTTTGATTGAAGTGTTAGCACTGTCAGTGCAAATTGCAGTACAGAAGGAAAAAAGAAAATAATACACAGTATAGTACACAGTACTAGTCACTTTACCATGGAAGGGTCTTGAGGAACCCAAGGCTTTGCAGTGGCAAACAAAAACACTAAAAATGTCACGCAGAATTTAGAGGCAGATTTATTTAACGTCAGTGGGCACTGACCACAAGAAAAAATGGCAGGCCATTAAGGCTCATGGAAGAAGGTTTTTAAAGGTTGGTTGCAAAAGGGAAGTACAGAGGCAGAGCATTTGGCTGTCTTTGATTGGTTGCTACAGTATGCATCATAGTGACCAGCTATGTGTCACAGTGACCAGCTCTTACTACGAAACAAAAATAACGGGAACTTTTACCTGGGCAGTTAACAGAAATAGAAATCTATTGGTGGGGTGAAGGGGCACTTTCTGCTACAGGTCCATACTGTGAAATATACTATGATATTTTATGGGTGGGGATATAGACATAAGGAGTATCCTAAATTAGATAGGGAAAGTTTCACTGAGAAGGTAGAATAAGAGATGAGTATAAAATAATAGCAATCAAGTGAAGTCCCAGGTGAAATATTTACTTGACTAAATCAGTGATTTAGTGATCCTGCAAGGGGACACTTGAGCTGTGAGAATACATTTTTACTTATAACATTTGGTGGGATAGGGCTGGGGGCTGCTGCTGGCATCCATTTAGTAAAATCTAGAGATGCTGCTGAGCATAGAATGACATAGAAGTAATTGTCAGGTCAAAAATGTTCATAATACTGAGGTTGAGAACTCTGCTGTAAACTAACATTAAGCAAGAATAGACCTCCTGCTGTAAGTATAAAACAAAAGTGGTTATATAAAAATAAATTTCAGTTAAGGAGGTAACTACAAAGAATAATCCATGTAAATTATTCAGAAATAAAAGACTGGGAAGGCAACCACTGAAACTTCTGATTTATCAGGACTCAGAGAAAATAGTGATGAATATAAACATTTAGGAAGGGAGAATTGAGACTGAAAATTGTGGAAAGGTGAAAGTTCAATTGCTAAATTAAGAACACATGGGAAACAATGTTTATCATTCTGGAAAAAGTGTGATAGTTCTATTAAGCTAGGGTGCTTGCTCACTGTTCTGTTAGCATTGTTTTGGAAATTGTAGGTAGCCAATATATAAAAAACTAATTTAGAAATTAAAAACAACTATTGCAAATAAAGAGTGAAAGTTATAATTTTGAGATATTTATAAATGTTCACAATTCCGAGTCCATGGGGGAAATGGGAGTTTATTAGGACCACTAACAAATAGAATATTCAGATTATGGATTATGAATACATGGATTATATAGCCATGATCGTCTAGTTTTTTGTTTTTTGTTGTTTTTTTTTTAATGTGGGTTTGTTTATTTGAGACAGGTTTTCACTCTGTAGTTCAGGCTGGATTTGAACTTGCAGCAGTCTTCCTGCCTCAACCTCTCAGCTGCTGAGATTATTGGCATGTACCACCCATGCAAGGCCATCTAAAAAGATTTTTTTTTTTACTTTTTTTTGTACTGGGAATTGAACTCAGGATTTTGTGCTTGCCAGACAGATGGCTGAGCTGTATCCCAGCCCTGTTTTATTTTTTAAACTATCTCATTCAAAACCAACAAAAAATATAAGCAGTCCAGGAATACATTGATCATGAAGTATAATGGACCTGTAAGAAGAAAACTATAGAACCATGCCCAGAAACACAAAAGAATACTTTGTGAATGTTACCAGGTGGAAAGATAGAATACATAAGACACCATTTCTTCCCAAATTAATTTTTAAGATTAAAGCAATTCCTTTCAGATCATAGCAGAATCTTTCTGAGACTTGACAAATACTAATATATTCTTATATTGAATCAAAGCCTTTTTCATTCACAGTCTTTACAGTGATAGTGTACTGAAATCCATCATCCTAATTTTTTTATGCTAGAAAACATTTGTGACTCCGCTCACTCCCCAAAGCCATGTACTTTTTTTTTCTTAATTTATGTATTTTTGCAGGTTTTAAGTTTTTGTTTTAAACAGCTTCTTATTGAAGTTGAGACTTACAAACAAGTTGAGTGGCAGACCTGGTATGCTATATCTTGTTACATAAAGCTACTGCCAGAATCTTGGAAAATACAATGTTTTAAAAGTTTGTTGTCTTTGTGTATTCATAAGAAATTATGTTGTTAAATTTAAGTGAGAAAAAAAGAAATGTTTACTAATAGTAATAAGAGCAACAGCTGAAATTTTGTTTGTATTATCAATCAGGAATTAAGGGGGTTGGGGTAACATGGTGCATAGAGTGCAAGAGATGCTTATTTCCTTGGTGAGAGATAGATACTTGGTCACACTCTATATACCTGCTGGGAGAGAATCCCTCAGATAGCTGCCCTCTCACTACCCACCTCACAACTTAGCCTATTCTACTGACATTTAGTATATCAGTGGCAGGGTCTTGCCTTATGTAGGGGTTCCATAACCACCACCTCTCTCCTTCTGCCACATGTCAAGGAATCTTCTTGTGGGTTTGCACACCTTCTAGGAACTTTAGCTGACCTCTGCCTGAGTGAGAAATAAACCTCCTAAGTACTATAATAATAATAATATTTATTATTATTGTTATTTATGTATTTTTGTACAGGGTCTTACTACACAACTCCTAATCGTAGCAATCTTCCTGTTTTTAGCCTCCTCAGCATTGGGATTATAGGCATACACCACCAAATGCAGTCCCAGTAGCTGACTCAGTATGCTGGGGGACAGGGCCAGCATGGTGTGCAGGATCAAACCCTGGTCCCTGTGTTAGCCTAATCAGGCACTTAGTCCACTGAGCTATCTCACCAGCCTTTCCATATACTTTATCTGGAAGAAAAAAAAGTAAGTAAATCCAGAACCTAATCACTTCTCCCATTTCCCTGGTTACCATCATGGTATGAGCTGTCACTGTCTCCACTGTGGATTGCTCCATTGTCCTTACTGGTCTTCCTCACCTCCCTACAAGGGTAGTGATTTTTTTCAAAATGTACATCAAATATTTCCCTTAGCATAAGAGTCAAAGACCTTACATGGACATTAAGTACATTCTGCAGCCAAAGCTACATAGGCCAATTTTTGTAAAACTTGTAAACTAAGAAAAGAGTAAGTGCATGCCTGGCAAGCACAAGGTCCTGAGTTCAATCCCCAGTCCTGCAAAAAAAAAGAACAGTTTATTATATTTTTGTTTTGTTTATTTGGTACCGGAGATTGTACTCAGGACTTTATGCATGTCAGGCAGGCACTTATGCCACTGAGCTGTTTCCCCAGCCCCAGTTTTTATATTTTTGAAGGCTTAAATACTTTGTGTGGCCTGCAAAGCCTAAAATATTTACTGTCTGCTCATTTACAAAACCGCAAATGCTGATCCTTGCTGTGCACAGTTGGGTCTAGTCCAGTGTCCCTACTGGTTTTCCCCACATTGGCCTTCTTCTGTCATGTGCCTTTATAAGTGTATTTGCTTCCATTTCCTGGCTTTTTCTTGGCTTATTCCCCCACTTTTTTTTTTCCTTAATGCTGATTTTCCCCCTGTTCTTCTGTCTCATTCCTATCCCCCTCATTTTGCATTCTTTAACATAATTAATATTTTCTTTCCCTTGTTAGACTAAAAACCTTCCAAAACCACAGGTCAATAAATACCTGTTTGAAGGCCAGCGAGATAGCTCAGCAGACTAAGCACCTGCCTTGGCAAGTGAAAGAATATGGGTATGATCCCTGGTCATGTATGCCATGTTGGTGGTGCACCCCTGTAATTCCAGCACTGGGGAGGCTGAAAAACAGGAGGATCACTACTAGTCTGAGCTGCATAGTGAGACTCTGTACTAAACACTAAAATGAAAATAAATACCTGTTTGTATTGAAAATGGGAAGCACAATTAATATGAACTGCCATCACCTTGTCCTCTTCTGAACTCTTAGTTACCGCTGAATGAGGTAAAAAAAAAACATTGCTAGTAGTATTCCAACAGTTTCTATGTTGAATTTGTAACAGGAAAATACTATAATCTTCTTGGATTCAGTGATAGTGACTAAGTGTTGTATTCCCTTGTGAGTGCTGCCACCCCCAGAAGCTGTATGATAAATGATTTTGTTCACTACTTATGTTGTCATGGTCTGAGTGTCACTCTACAGTTTTGTGTGTGAATCTCCTGATAGTTAAACATGAGCAAAGGACAGTTCAGGGGCCAGCCAAATAGCTCAGTGGATTAAAGTGCCTGCTTAGGCAGACCTCGGGCTGGGGGAGTTGATTCCTGAGCCTGTCATGCCAGCCTCACCCACAGGGGGTGCTGAGCAGCAGTTGAGATGGGGCTTGGTGACATGCCTGTAATCCCAGCACTTGGGAGGCTGTAAACAGGAGGATCGAGTCCAATCTACATAGTAAGACCCTGTAGACCCTGTACTAAATACCAAAAAAGGACAGTTTGGAATCAATGAATAACTACACCTAATTCAATCTGAAGATTGATTTTTTGTTGGTGGTGGGTTTTTTGTTTTTGTTCTTTGTTTATTTATTTGTTTTGTTTTCAGAACCAGGGATTGAACTCAGGCCTTTGTATTTGCCAGGCAAGTGCTTATTCTATTGAGCTATCTCCCCAGCCCCTCAGTCTGAAGATTGAATCACTAGAGTTTGCTGACTGGGTTCAAGTGATGCAGCAAGATACAGGCCTCCATTATGACACTAGATTAACTTCTGAGAGGAGATTTTTAAGGGCTTACTTAGTAGTTGATGAATGATAAAAATTAAAAGACAGAAATTTTATGGGTAACTGAATCAGAGACCAGTGAAGCATCAGTTGGTGGAGGGGAATAATCCTAACTTAAACTGTAATACAGATAAAAGGGTGGCCCTGTGTTTGATTTAAGAAAAAAAAAAAAAAGACTAAATCCCACCACCAAAAATAAAACAACTATTAGAAATACTTGATTGGTCCACAAGAAAAAAGAACGGAGAAATAATAGGGCAAATAAAAAATAAATAGTAAGATGATAGTGTCCAGTAGGTACCAGTGATCACGTTTTTGTTTTGTTGTTGTTGTTTTATGTATTTGATACAGTATCTCATTACACAGTTCGGGACTCATAGTGATCCTCCTATTTTCATCCTCTTTCAGCACTGGGATCATAGATGTGCACAACCACACCCAAATTCTGTGGCAGGCTTAGCATGCTGTCCCTGCACTTGCCTAAGTAGGCACTTAGTCTGCTGAGCTATTTTGTCGGCCCTCACATTGGTTATTGATGTGAATCTTTTGAAACTGCAGCTAAAATACACAAATAGTCTGATTAGATGAAAAGGTCATGACCATATGCTACTTATAAGAATTGTACTTTACTGGTAACAACACAAGCAAATTAGAAGTAGCCAAATAGAAGGTTAGAATGACTGTATTAAAAACAGACAAAATAGATCTCCGAGGAAAGAAAGGAATAAGAAGCCCCTTTCATGAAAAGTAGGAGTCAGATAATCTAGTGAACTTAGCAACTGTAAGGATTTATGAACCTAAAAAAAAGAACTTCAAATAAAGCAAAATATCACCAGGCGAAGAAGAAGACAGGAGGATCACCATGAGTTCAAGACCACCCTGAAATAAGTAGCAAGACCCTACCTTTAAAAATAAAAAAGCAGACTTAACTAGAACCTGATAGAACTGCAAAAAAAAAAAAAAAAAATAGTAAAATCATATTTGGAGATTTTAGTACCTCACTTTTAATAATTAAATAGACAGGAAGTCAGCAAGTATTTTCTAGTAGACCAGAATAGCATTATCAACCAACCTGAACTGATCAGAATGAAGCTACCCATGACTATTTTGAAAATGAAGTTATATGCAGTATGTTCCTGGCTGAAATGGAATTAAATTAAAATGAAAAAGGGAGAATTTTTGGTATTACACACTGCATGTAAAGCAAAAGCAGAGGGGTTGCAAATTCAAACTTATCCTAGGCCACTTCAGAATTTGAAAATAAGGGGCTCAGTAGAATAAGCACTTCCCTGGCAAGTGTAAGGGCCTAAGTTCAATCCCTGGTTCCACGAAAAAAGGAAAAAGAAAAGAAAATTTGAAAATTAAAGGAT
This sequence comes from Ctenomys sociabilis, assembly GCA_004027165.1. Lineage (NCBI taxonomy): Eukaryota > Metazoa > Chordata > Mammalia > Rodentia > Ctenomyidae > Ctenomys > Ctenomys sociabilis. The sequence continues at coordinate 15,855 of PVKA01014483.1, forward strand.
AGGGAGTAACTCAGTGCAAAAGACCAGGATTTAATCTCCAATATCTTGAAGCAAAGGGAAAGTCAGTAATAAAAAAGAACTTTGGGAAATTCCAATTTGTTTAGAAATAAATGTTATACTTCTAAAATAACTCATGGATTAAAGACATTAAAAGTAGCTTAAGTGGAATAGAAAAGGAAATATTTGAGACTTGGTAGAATGCTACGAAAGCATTATCCTAGGATATTTGTAGCAATGAATATTTAGAAAAGAAAAAGGTCTGATCTTCCACCATTAGAAATTAGGAAAAGGAGAGCAGATTAAACATAAACAGGAGTTAATTAGAAAAATTAAACAAATCAGTAAACTCTAGGTAATACAAAGGAGAAAGACAGAAATTACTATTATATAGAAGGAGAAGGTTGCCATCAATACAAGTTCTACAGGTACTGGAAGAATAATGGAGACTGCTGCATTATAAACTCTTTATACCAGCTGTGTCAAATCCAAATCTGACAAATCTGGTTAATAGATGATTTTCTTGAAAGACAAATTGCTAATGCTTACCCCAGCATAATCTGAGTTACCTATGTCAGATTAATTGATGATTTACCTGGTAACTTTACTATCAAGAAAGTAACACACTGGGGATCATGATACACACCTGCAATCACAGGAGTTGGCAGGGTGAGCCTAGAGGATCAGGAATCTGAGGCCAGTGTGGACTGTATGTATACCAAGTTTTACCTGAAGTTCCTAGTGTGACTTTGGCTGCAAACTGCCACACCAAAAAAGAAAAGGAGGGGCCTTCAGACCTAGAGAATTTCTGGAGATTTCTACCAAACATTTAAAGATGAACATAGAATTGTGGTATAGACTTTTCCAGAAATTCAGAGAAAGGAGTAGTTCTTAACTCATTCTTTGTAGGTAGCATTATCTTGAAACTAAGACCTTCAGAAAAATTACAAATATTACTCAAAAAGACAAATGGAAAGCTAGGTATGGTGGCACATGCCTATGATCCCTGCATTCTGACAGGCTGAGGAGAATCACAAATTAGAGGCCAGATTGAGCAGTTTAGACCTTGTCTCCATTAATCATTCAGTAACTCTTTTTTAAAGGCTAAAGATTTAGCGTAGTTAGAGGCTCCTGGGGTTCAATCCCAATTGGGGAGGGAGGGCATGGTGCCTCACACCTGTAATCCCAGCACTTGGGAAGCTGAAGCAGGAGGATCACTTGAGAGTTTAAGGCCAGTTTGTGCTACATAGTGAACTCAAAGCCAACTTCAGTGTCATAGTAAGCCACTGTCTCAAAAAAAAACAAAAATGTTACAGTTTAGCAGATTATGCATCATGATGAAATGAGAGTGAGGTTTATTCCTAAATACAAAGCTAATTCAGTATTCAAAATTCAATCAGTCTGACTCATATTGACAAACTGCCTATCAGTAGATGAAAATGTAAACACCTGGCTTCCATTTCTGATTAAACACACACACACACTCTCAAACCCCCAGGAAAAAGAAAAGCAGAAGTTCCTTGACTAGAAAAAAAGCCATCTATATAAGTACTTCAGCTGTTGTTGTATATATGGTAAAAGTCTAGATTATTTTATCTCTAAGATCAAGCATAAGATGTCCACTTTTGCTATTTCTACTCTAGATTGAGAACAAGTAAAACCTTTTAATTTGTATGACTTGATCATTTACAAAGAAAAACTAAAGGAGTCTGCAAAAAAGGAACAACTGGTAAGTACCTCGTTACTGAGTTTAGGCAAGGGCACAGGTTGCAAGCTTAGTATATAAAAATGTGCATTTCTGTACACTAGTGAACAATCTGAGATTGAAGTTTGAAAGTATCATTTAGAATAGCATCAAAAACATGAACTACTTAGAGATAAATCTGACAGGAAGTGGGTGACCTACGGAGTCACAATTCTAACCCACTTAAATAGAAAAGCTGGTTCCAAAATTTGTATGGAAATGCAGAAGAGCCACACTAATCAAAATAACTAAAGAAAATTAAAAGTTGATTAGGCAACTGTGATTTCAGGAAAATATGAAACTATGGTAATAGTGGTATCAATGGAAAGCAAAGAAGGGATAGCAAATTCAGAAACAAACTCACGTGTGTATGGAGAATTAAGTTTTAGCAAAAGTGCAAATGCAGTTCTGGTGCCTGTCTGGCAAGCACAAAGTCCTAAGTTCAATCCTTAGTACCCAAAAATAAACAAGTAAAAAACAATGGAGAGAATACGTAGTTAAATAATTGGTACATACACAATTCAGTAGGCAGATGTGCAAAACAAGTTAGATTCACATTTTATATCAAATATAAAAATTACCTCAGAATAAATCATGTAGCCAAAAATCATGATGTTTCCAGAAGGAAAAAAGAAAATCTTTGTGACCTTAAATTAGGCAAAGGTTTTGGATATGACCCCAAAAGCATGTTTCATTTTTTAAAAAAGTATTATCAGTGGTAATTCAACAAAATTAAAGTCTTCTGTGGTCAAAAGACATTGTAAACAAATGAAAAGCCAAACCACAGACTGGGAGAAAATCTTTTAAATCATTTAATTGGATAAAAGATGGCATCCCCAAAATATAAAATATAAAGAAATCTAAAAATTTAGCAATGAACAAACAATTTAGAAGACAATAGGAAAAAGACAAAACAATCAAAATAATAAGTTTTAAAGTGCTCTGAAATTTGAATACGTACTGCACCAAAGTAGATATAAAATGGAATTACAAAGTGTAACATAATGAGATAATGAGACCAACACATGGATATGAGAATGGCTACAAATTGAAAATAAGGACTAATAAGTTTTGTTGAAAACAAAGAATAGCTAGAGCTACGAGTAAGAATATATAATAAAAAACTACTTGGAAAACATTTTGACAGTTTTTTTTTTTGTTTTTTTTTTAAGAATCTTTTATTTATTTACTTGCTGCATTATTATGCAGCTCAGACTTACAGTGATCCTCCTGTCTCAGCCTCTCCAGCCCTGAGATTACAGGTGTGCGCCACCATACCAGGTTTTGGTGGCTGGCTTGGGGCAACTCTGGCACCATATGTGTTACTGGGGGGATTGAACTCAGGTCCTTGTGCTTGTCAGGGAGGTGCTTAGACTGCCGAGCTATCTCCCCAGTCCCAGTTTGACAGTTTCTTAATAAGCTAAATATAGGGCCAGATAAATCGCTCAGAGGATTAAAGCACCTGAAAGCAGGGGCTGGATCCCTGGGCCTGCCTGTCCGCCCCACCCCCTTGACCCACTGAGATGCCGATTGAGACTGTAAATGGGAGACTCACTACAAGTCCAATCTAGTAGTGAGATCATGAACATCCTGTAGACCCTTCCCTAAAATAAGGGGGGGAGGGAGCTAAATATAAATCATATGATCTAGCCATGCCATTTGTATTTACCCAAGAGATAAAGTACATGTCCACACAAAGACTTATCTGTAAATGTTGATAACAGTTTTTTTGGTTTTTTTTGGCAGAACCCTTGCGCTTGCCAGGGAAGCACTTATTCCATTGAGCCATCTCCCCGGCCCCAATAACAGCTTTATTGCAATAATCCAAAACAGTAAGCAGCCATTGCTAAAATAGTTGTGGCACATTCATAGATAAGAAAATATTACTCAGCACTAAAAAGGAATGAACTTTTGGCATATGTAACAACATGAATGAATTTCAGAACAATTATATTGAGTGAAAGAACCCAGACTGAAGACTGTGTGATATATAGGTCTATTTATTTATAACTATAGAAGAATTTAGTCCTAATGAATGGCAGTGCAGGTCAGTAGTTGCTTTGGGATTGGCCGAAAGTAGTGAGGATAGGATGAGTAGGCATGAGGAGGGAAGGGGGGTTTAAGGGAAGTTTGGATGGTGAGAGACATGTTTGCCCTTTGTAGTTTCATGGATGTGTACATAAGTCAGAACTTAGCAAAGTGGGCCAGCCAGATAGCTCAGCAGACTAAAGTGCCTGCTTAGGCACAGGGACCAGAGTTCGATTCCCAGTGTGTTGTGCCAGCCCTGCCTCTGGGGCATGCTGAGAAGGCAGTTCAGGCTGGGCATGGTGATGCATACCTGTAGTCCCAGCACTTGGGAGGCTGAGAACAGGAGGATCACTAAAATCCAATCTGTGTAGTGAGACCCTGTAGACCCTGTACTAAATACATGTGTTGTGCTGTCAACTATATCTCAAGCGAAAATAGGATTGTCCATGTGCAGCTGATACAGATGGGGCTTATAAACTATGCATCTATCCCTTGAGAATACATAAGGAAATGAAACATCTAGAAAAGCTATTGAAAGACTAGGTTAAATTCTGCTTCTGATGGGCAAGTCCTTACTTGAGGATGTAGAGCAGTGGGAGTTTGTTGGCAAAGATGTAGTCAGGCTGGCATGGAATTGAAAACTCTGCCCTGAGGAGTAGTTGAATAAACTGGAGATGAAAGATGACCTTAAGGAAGAATAAGATTGAGCAGAGCGCCTAATAAAATGTTTTAGGTGGCCATTAGACGTATTTCAGATGGTGGTGGTATGATATTCAGAAAAATAATAGAAAGTTGGCTTTTTTCAAACACCTCTCCTCTCTGGAAATGTACAGGTATGGGCCAGGTGACCACTTAGTGAGAGGTTGTGGAAGGAATCCAGTCTTGTGTTGTTGCCACATCCTGACTTTGGTATAGCACATACTTCACAAGGTGCTTCATAGAGAAGCCTGCATCTTTTTTGAGGTGAGATGATTTCTTGTTACCGTTCTCTTGGTTCAGATGAAGAAAGCTCATTTCCTAGGTAACTCATTTAATTATCTGAGATGGAATTCACACCTGGCTGTGCCAAACCCATGTTAAGTTATACTTGTTTCTACTTTATTTTTTATAGCCATGGCATATGGTGTAACCCTTAAGTGCTTATTTGTTTAATGTACTGATATTTTTATTTTATATGGTACACAGTTGCCATAAGAGAACTTTGTGTGCTGCAAATAGTAGTCCCTCAGAAATTGTGCTACAGCTTTGTAAAGAAATTTGTATACTCAAGAATGGTGGTACACACCTGTAATCCAGAGTTGGGAGGCTGAGACAGGAGGATTGCCATGAGTTGGAGGGCAGCGTGGGCTACAAAGTGAGTTCAAGCCCAGCCTGAACTACGGAGTAAGACTGTGTCTTAAAGAAAAAGGAAAGAAATTTATACGAAACTGATTTCCTTATATTTTTTAAAAAATGGTTAATTCTGCCATCCTTACTTTTAGGTAACTAGCAGAAGGGGGTGAGATGGGACTTAATTCTTTCACTACTAATAGCCAAACCAACGTGGCGTTTACCCTGTGTGCCCACCACGTGCTATACACAGAAGGTTTGGCTGCCTTAATAAGATTGAGCAGAGCACCTAGTAAACTGCTTTAGGTGGCTCTGCTCAGCTTATACTCGGATCTCTCTTCTGCCATGATGCATGAGTTGAATTATATTCACTCATTCGGTAAGAGAACAAGGTTTGCTGGCATATATAAGAAGGGGGAAGGGTGGAGCCTTTTCATAGCATGCCCATTTAACAGTGATTCATTGTTACTAAACTTGTTTAGAGTAATCTTTGACATCAGAAAGTTATTAATAGATTTTTCTTAGTCCATGATCTTTCAGCTTAGAATAATCAGAGGTTTTCTTTAGTAAAGAGGGCTAGGAAGGCTGGAATTTTAAAATACAGTTAGCACAGAAATTAATATGAGACCTTTTCTCATCATCAAATATTCAGCCTCAGCAGTATTTGTCAGTTTACATTTAGATTACATTTTCATATCTTTGCCTTCATGTAATTAATGTAAAAGTTTTATTAAATGAAGTCATTTAATCCCTTTTTGAAATTGAATTTATATTTAAGGCAGTAAATATTGGCTAGTGTATATTAGGAGATTTTCATTTAAATGATTTTTTGTAAAGCTGGTTTACACACACACACACACACGCACGTGCGCACCCAAGGAAAACAAAAATGTTAGACAAAGCCAGCAACAAATTTAATGTGACTTTATAGGGATGGACATGATGAAGGATATTTAGCAGTGAAAGGTAAGGCTAAAACCGTACATTTTAATAGATTTATATACATCCTAAAGATATATTGAGGGAGAAAAAGGACTCTTTTGTTGTTTTTCTATTTTGCTTTAAATGCTTATTTTGAAATTATTAATTCACAAGAAGTTGCAAGGGCTGGTAAGACAGCACCTACTTAGGCAATCACAGGGATCGGGATTTGATTCCCAACACCACATGCTGTGCCAGCCCCACCCCTGGGTGCACCAAAAGTTGCAAAAATATAGAGAGATGTCATATAGCCCTCCCTCAGTTTACCCTGAGGGCTGCGTCTCACATAATTATGAACAGTATCAAAACCAGTAAATTGGCATCATTGATGGCATCCACAGGACTTATCCAGATTTTGCCAGTATTACAATTTGGGCATATTCTATGCAGTTTTAGCATATCTGCAACCATGTGATTATTTTATAACTACCACTATATTCATCAGGTGGAACTGTTTTGTCATTGCAGTCTTTTCTTCCTACATTAGACTAGCCACTTCTGTCTCCCTCAATCCCAGTCATTGCTGTTCACCACCAACCTGTTCTGCAAACCTGTAAGTTTTGTTTTTTCAAGAATAGCCAGGTGTGGTGGCACATGCCTATAATCCTAGCACTCAGGAGGTTGAGGCAGGAGGGTTGCCATGGGTTTGAAGCCAACCTGCACTATGTGGCAAGACCTTGTTTCAGAAAACAAACAAAAAAAGGCCAGGGATATAGCTCAACAGCACAAGCACCTGCCTGGCAAGCATGAGGTCCTGAGTTCAGTTCCTGGCACCAGGGGAAAAAAAAGAAAATTAAAAGGCTAAGGAGATAGCTTAGAGGTCCAAGCACCTGTCTGGCAAGCACAAAGACCCAGGTTCAATCCCCAGTACCCCATGCCATGCCAACCCCTAAACCTGGCATGGTGGTATGCACTGGATTCCCAACATTGGAGAGGCTGAGATAGGAGGTTCATTGTAAGTCCAAGCTCCGTCACAAGACCCTGTACCAAATTTAAAAAAAGGATTTTTTTTAATTAAAAAAAAATAACGAATTAGAAATGAGTGAATAGAGTTGTACAATATATAATTTTTTTGAGATTGCCTTTTTTAAGGCTAGGGAGACAGCTCAGTGGCATAAGTGCTTGCCTCGCAAGCACAAGGTCCTGAATTCAATCCCCAGTACCACAAAAAAGAATCAAGAGACTGCCTTCTTTCTTGTGCAGCATTATTCCTGTGAGATACATATTAATAGTTGTATCAGGTCATTGTTTTTGATTGCTGAGTAACATTCCATTCTGTGGATCTATCACACTGCTTAACCACTGGTCCTTTGAAGGACATCTGGGCTGTTTCTGTTTTCTGAGTTACTGTTAAAAACAAAGCTTTTATACACATTTCTGTATAGGTTCAAGTGTGAAAAAAATTGGCTTAACATTCCTCAGATAAATGTTCAAAAGTATAAATCCTGGGTCTTATGATAAGCAGGTTTATTACTTATAACAAACTGCCAAGCCTTCTTCCAGAACTACTTGGCTGTTTTACATTCTGCTGAGCAGGATGTCAAAGGCAGAGATTTGCAAAATTGAATGTGTGTTTTGAAAAGTAGACATATTTGCAGAGAAATAAACTTGGTAGAGGAATTCCAGAGACAAAGGTTAGGTTAAAGTAAGATATGAAACTAGATTTCTGAGAAAGAATTTAATGGTTGTGTATACTCTGCTCCAGGTTCACATGTACTTTTCCCATCTTATACTCACCGCGTATTTGTCCACCACCACAGCCCAAGTTGCCCACTGCCTCGTTTTGCTAATCAAGCCTTGCCACACAGCCAGATCTGTCATCTGCATGTGCCCTATGGCTGCTGTCCTACTGCAGCAGCGAAGTGAAATAATTGTGACAGACATGTGATCCACATAGTTAACCACCCATTTATATCTGCAGAAAATGGGTGCATACTTCCTGTGAGATAGATCATAGCAGCATTTCTTACTGTGTTTAGAAATAAGGGCACAGGGAAGGGGGGGAGAACTTGGGTTTCATATGTGTTTTGCATTTAGACTAGGTGTTCAGCAGATAGGCAGAGGATCTCATGGCAGCAGGTCTCCCATGTTTCAAGTTTTATTCTGTCCTGTCTTAGCTACTTTTTGTCTTACTTTTCTCATTGCTGAGACAACCCAATAAACAACCAAAGTTAAAGGAGGAAGGTTTATTGTAGTTTGCAATTTTTAGAGGTTTCAGTCCATAGTCAACTGGCTCCGAGGTAGGATGGCACAGCAGAGGCCCACTGAAGAGGAGAAACAGTTCAAAGGGGCGGCAGAAGGCCACAGAGGAACAAAGTAGCACAGGACTACAGCAGCCATCTTTCTGTCTCATGTTCTATCCAAGATGCATGGCCTGAGGCTGGCTAGCACTCATACCCAGGGCTGCCTTCCTTTTATCCATACCGAGAACTGTACCAAACCAGTCAGTAGGTTGATTTGATGATCAGTATTCTTGATCGCAGGTCACACACTATAGACCAAGCCACCTCTGAAAAGCCCTCTTATACTGCATGAGGCTTTGGGGGACATTCTCTAACTCATGTTAGGATCCTGCACAAGATTTTTATTTTTTAAAAAAAATGGCATTAGAGAGGAGTACAATGTAGGATGTTGCTGGGCCCAAAAATTTTAAAACCACTGATTGAGGTGACCTTTTTTGCCATGATACTGGAGCTTAAATCAAGGGAATTATGTGTAGTAGGCAAGTGCTCTACCACTAAACTATGTCCCCAGCCCTCTTTATTTTGAGACAGGATTTAGCTAAGTTTCCCAGGCTGGTTTCCAACTTACAGTCCTCCCCTGTCAGCCTCTTGTGTAGCTGGGAATACAGGTAGACACCACCACACCTAGCTTGTTAATGCTTGAGATTCTGCAGTTCCTCATACAGCATCACTTCACACTGACTGTTGAACTTGAGATTCACTTGTCATCCCCACAATTGTGTGCTCTTACTATTGTACTTCTTTAAGAAGTACAATAGTACTTCATTTAAGAAATGCTGCCATAAGAAATGCTGCCATTTGTATCATGGCCTCAGACTCAAATTTCTTCTTTCTCCATCATCTGCTTACAAAAGTCCTATTCAGTACAAATCATTAGGGAGAGAACAGGAAGAATTTCTCATTCTCTGTTGGTCAGCCCTGTGCATGTAGTATGTAAGAGGGGTGTTTCCTTTAAGCTTAGGAGTTTTAGTATTTCTGTGTTTATATCATCTGTCTATACAAGGTAATATGTTTTGAGAAATATTTGTTTAAAAGTGTAAAGGGAGAAAACTGATGCTATCCTTAATTTACTACCACGAGATGACTACCATTAGCTGAGGAGAAAGCCTTACAGGTTCCTGTTCTCATACTCCATCCTTCATTCTGGGGCAGGTAAGCTATGCTCCTCTGTAACCTGGTGGGGTTTTTAAATTTACGTTAGCATCTTTCATGTCAATATAGACCTTAGTTATTTTTGAAGCTTGCTGTGTTCTTGAATTTTATAGATACCTAGTGATTTAAATTGGTTCAAATGGATAACTTAAGTTTTCCTTTCTAATTCTTTGCTATTATAAATCACATGGTTTATATCTTTGTAACTAGAAGCAAAAGGGAAGTCAGGCCCAGTCTGTGTCACACCAGAAAACCATGTCCCTGCAGGTATCTTGTTGCCCTTCCTGACAGAAGGTGGGTTTGGGTCTGTGTGTAGTCAAGTCAGCAGTGGAGGCACTTGTGGGTAGACAGAAAGAAGGAAGGGTGCTTCTCCAGGTTTGTGTAAATGCCTTCACCTCACCACTTTGGTTTGTTTTGTTTTGCTCTTTTTTTTTTTTTTTTCTATTTTAGGGTGTTCAGGGTCTTACTACTACACCAGACTTGTAGTGATTCTCCTGTTTACAGCCTTCCAAGTGCTGGAATTACAGGTGCACTCCATCATGCCCAGTCTCAGTTGCCGTCTCTACACCCGCCAGGGGTGGGGCTGGGATGACAGGCCCTCACCTCACCGCCTTGTATTTGACTGGCCGCTTCTGTAGTAAAATTAATACAAAACTTTCTGAGTTTTTAGAGGTTTTTTTTTTTTTAATCCCCTCCCCCCCAAACTGGGGTTTAAACTCAAGTGCTTATTCTATTGAGCTATTATCTCTCCAGCCCCTAGAGATCTTGAAATAGGCCAGTTGTACCAATGTTTGGCTTGCTGATTTTCTTGCCTTGCCTTTTTTGGGCGGTTAGGGGTGGGCTTTGGGTCTCCCTGTGGTGTCCGTATTGCCCAGGATGGTCTTAAATTCCTAGGCTCAGTAGTCCTGCTGTCTCCACTTTTCAAGTAGCTGGAATATAGATGTACACCACATTTTTTTTTTAAGTTATCAATTTTATTAGGTTTTTTTTTTTTTTTTTTTTTTTTTTTTTTTTTTTTTTTTTTTTTTTTTTTTTTTTTTTTTTTTTTTTTTTTTTTTTTTTTTTTTTTTTACAGTACTAGTGATTCAATCCATGGTCTGTATACTGAGCTACACCACAGCTAATTTGCTTAATTACCCTGGCTCAGCTCAAAGTTGTGATCCTCCCTGCCTCAGCCTCCCAGAGTGCAAGGATTACAGCTGTGTACCACCATAGCACTTTATTTTTTAAGGAGAACAGGCTATAGAAAGTCTGTGGTTTAGTGCCACTTAGAAAGGTTAAGGAAAAACTTAAGGTAATCACCTGTCTCCTCATCTGGGGGAGAAAGAGGGTTAGTTCTAGTACTGTTAATGTGGTAAGCATTAGATGTATTTAGATATTGGCTAATGTTTAAATTGATCCTATAGCTTAAATATTTTAATTTACAGATGTTTTCTAAAAATAAGTAAAAATTAAGTTATTATTACTTGGTTGGCCTAGAAGCAAAGGGGCCTTCCTAATTTAAGGCTAACATGCCTGGCCCCCAAGGGACTTAAGGACTGGACTTCTCAACTCAGAATGTTGATTGTATGGCATGTTTGGCTGGGGCATCTCCATACCCCACTATCACCCATCTCTGCTTTGTTAAGGCACAGAGAGCAAATTGCTACTTTAGATCGTAGCAACAGAAGAACTTAAGTGCTGACTCTCTCACCCAGAGGAGTGAGCATAAGGGCCAAGCTGTGTCATTCTCCAGTCTGATGAGCAGGACTTTTTTGGGGGGCTGTCCTGTCACCATGGTGTTATAAAACATTTAGTTGCTGTTAACGAAGCAGTCTACCCATGAAACCTAATAGCAGGCTTCCTGCCCTATACTGGAGCAGCATCTGTGCTGGGAACACTGTGTCCAGCTGACAGATACTTGCAGACAACAAAATCACAAGGGCAGGCCATGTGTAAATCCCCATCATGGACATTAACGCAAGGGTGGCATGTTACAAAGAGCACAAATAAGCCCTTTCCAGTGCTTTTGGCTGTGTTGGGAAGTGAGAGGTCTGTGTGAGAAATTAGAGCACCTCAAGGCCAGCTACTGAAAGAAGGTCACAGCTGCTTTAGGCATCAGAGAACAGAGCCCAGAGAGAGGAGTGTCAGGGGCAATAGGCCAGAATGGAGAGTGTGGACCTTTAGGTTTTTTCTAGAGCACAACAAGGTGTCCAGGGCCGGAGCAGAAAAGTAGATGGCAAAGCAAAAGAATTGAAGACCCCCCTGTGGAATTTGTGGTCTCAAGAAATGGAAAGGATCTTAGAAGTCTTCTGCCCCAGCCACTGTAGTTATCAGATGATTCAGTAAGACCAGCAGGTGGCCATGGGGCCACACAACTGGAAAAACTGCAGAGACCATTCACCTTGACTTTTACTCAAGTGACTTTGGTGCTCCTCCAGCACACAGTTGCAGAGCATTACCTATGAAGAAAACGCAAAGAGATTGATGAACTTAGCAGGCTCATGGAGTAGGTGCAAAGAATACTTTTTGCCCAACTTCCCCAAATACTAACATCTTATATGTCCACAGTACGTACAGTGGTCAGTCAGGAAAGTCACTTGTACAATACTGTTGACCTATTCAAGCATTTTCCAGATTTTATCTGTTGCCCTACTGATGACCTTTTTTCTGTACTAGTGTCCAGAATCAAACCTTGTGTTGAATTATATCTCCTTGCTCTCCTTAAGTTGAAACAGTTCGTCAGTGTTTAACTTTTGTAACCCAGGCATGTAAAATTTTTATTGACTTGGGGTTTGGTTGATGTTTCTTCTTGATACAGTATAAGTTGCCTGCCTCATCTTGTATATTTTGGGCTTTTTGAGTCAGGATCCTCTGTGTGGTCCAGGCTGGCCTTGAACTCTCAGTCTTCCTGCCTCAGCCTCCTCAGGTTAAGCATTTTGGGCAAAAGCACTACAGCAGTGAGGTTGTGCCCTGTGGACTCATTGTTTATGTTGTTCACATGGCTCACTTGGGTGAGGTGGTGCTTCCACTACAGTAACTATTACTTTTATTTGTTAGTGTCTTGAGCTGGGTATCTTTTCTAAAAGTAAGTGATTCTAAATGTGTTACCAGGGTTGAACTAGAGGATAACATCATAATGGAACAAGGAAATTGAGCATGTTTTAGGTAGAGGAATGGAGGTAGGTATTCAGATATGAAATATCCAGAGTTTCTCTGGAGAACAGTGGGACCATTTTGAAATTTGTGCTGCTAGGAATTGGTTGGAAATCAGCCCAGTTGAAAAGAGTAGATTGAAGGCATTTGGACAGAATAAATTAGTAGTGAATCAAGTACGTAGTTTGCATCACTTTTCCTAGAGAATTTTGGGAGAAATCATAGAGAGAATTATTTAGTAAAATACATCCAAGAGGAACAGCACTGAACTTAACAGCTTTAGCAGGACAGGTAACATGATTATTAAGGGACAGTGGGTTAGATGACATGATGATTTCAGCAGCTTGAAAGGGGACAGTGTTTGGAAGATCTGTATTGTGAATAGCTTACTCAGTATGGATAAAAAGGAATGTTTTTTTTTTGTTGTTGTTGTTGTTTTTGTGTGTGTGGAACTCAAGCCCTTGCACTTGTCAGGGAAGCGCTTATTCCACTGAGCCATCTCCCCGGCCCCAAAGATGTGATCATAAAGCAAGAATATATTGACATAATGCAGACAGCCCAGAGACGGGGCTGGGTGTAGTCACTAACTGGAACTCTGAAGAAAACAACTAAGTAAAATCTAGACAAGAATGACCAAGTTTCTGTGTGTGATACTTTAATCTGGAAGTGATTGCTGAATTGCCTTTTCTTATGAAATACATCTTAAATTTTTCTGATATCTTTTAATAATATTTGAACATGTTTTCTTTATTTTGTTTAGTCATCTGGCAAGTATTCATGTGATGGGGAACAAAAACCACATAAATCATTGGAATACACATATAATTAAAAGTCAGTGATTGAAATGTAGACAAATCTCTGATTTACCAGGACTGCTAATAAATAGTAAGCTTAGATAATTTGTTTTTCTTTCGTGCATGCTGCTGATTTTCTGATGTCAGTAGGAACTAGTCATGAAAAGCCCAGGTTTGAAAGTCGAAGGTTCTCCCTGCTTCAGAATATAGTAGTTTTCTGTTAAATCTCCAGTGTTGATCTTTATATTTGTAGTTGTTAATGGTGTGTTTTTTCAAAAATAGTAGACCTGTGCACATATTTTAAACCTATGTGTTTGATTATTTGTTAGAAATAAATATTTTAACATTAAGAGACCTGAGGATATAGCTCAGCAGCATGGCACTGGTTTGGCAAGCACAAAGTCCTGAGTTCAATTTCTGGTATCAATGAAATAAAATATATTGGAACAGTATCTTTGTGAGAAGGATAAAAACGATAAATAGGATAAGGTCAACCAGTTAGTACCAACATAATGAACATTTTAATGTACACTTAAATTTGAATTTAACCAGTTGTCCATACAAAACTATGTACAGTATGGATGTGCAGTGACTCAGGATTTCCAAGATAGCAAATATTTTTCCTCCAGTGCTGAGACTGCCCTTTCTTCACTTGAGTATTAGATGCAGAGTTGGCTTTCATTCTGCTCAGCATGAGGAGATGTACACACTTGAAGCTGTGCATGTACAAGAGACCCAAGCCTAGGCACTTGGTCTTTAAAGGACCAGCATTATTGAAGTAATAGCCAGACCTTCTTTATTCGTAACTCTTTGTCAGATAGACATTAGCTGTAACTTCTTCATTGGCCCATTCCTTTCAAGGAATTGCTCTTATTCATACTTCAGGTAATTCAGGGAGTTTTGCCCATTCTTAGAGGAAAGTCTGTTCTACAATATGAGACAGTTTTTGATTACTAATTCTAGTATCTTCTCATTTTCCTTTTCAAAAGTTAAAACATTAGCCAAATTATGATCTGTCTTGCTTTGTTTGGTCTTTCTTGGGGAAGGTTAAGAGTTGGGAGTCCACCCAAGTTGGGTCTGTTTCTTTCCTATGTGTGATGTTCCTAGGAGTTAACTAGGTAGGCTATACCTTTATTTATTTATTTTTAGCTAGAGTTAAATATTCAGCACCCTTTCTGCTTGACTGTAGCAACATCTTTCTGTTCTGCCAAGAACTCTTCCCTTAGCTTTCTTGCTAAGCTATGACAAGGGTATCCTTCCTGCAGATCCATGTATATGTACATTTTAAGGAATCCCTTGACTTCATGGTGTACTAATACCATGTTTCCCCCATCCATTTTAATCAGGATTTTATATCCCTGTGGTCATTTTGTACTTGTGTTCAACCATTCATCAAGCATTTATTGAGCATTTGTACACCTTGGGCTCTTGGTAAAACAAGGAAACAGAAAGTAATTAGTTCAAAAGGAAAAAAAAAAAACTATATACGGTATGAGAAACAATCTGAAAAAGTATCTTGTAGTAGGAGGAGAGTATAGTAGAATTTACTGAGAAAGACTTCTCCGAGTAAGTGCCTGATCATTAAACAGTGTAGAAAGAATGGGAGCTGGCCAGGAAGTTGGTACAAAGAACATTTCAGGCATAGAAAGCCACATGTGTGAAAACTCTTCAGGAAGACCAGTATGGCCAGAGCACTGGCAAAGAGACAGTGGAAGAAGCTCTGTAGTGTAGGTTAAGGCTAAATAGAAGGCCAGATCTTGCTGGGCCTTGGTCTCAGGGTTCATGCAGTGATTCGGTAGGTTTCTGGGTGGCAGGGGGTTAGGGGGAGGGTTGGAAGGTAGGAAAGCAGGAAGAAGTGTGTGTAGTGGGCCAGAGTTTTCCAGGTTCCCCAGTAAGGCTCCTAGTGAGCTGAAGTATTTTTCTTATATGATTAGGCTCAAGTGGGGGCAGTGCTGCTTGCCTGGAGCCTGAGAGATTTATGAAAGGTGCCAGGCAAAGTGGAGTGAGGAGACCTGATGCAGGAGAATTAGGGGTGAGAGACAGCAGGTGAGGCTAGGCTAGGAGGAGGTTGGGAGAGGCCCCTACTGCTGTAGCACAAGTCCTGACCATTGATGACTAGACCACTGAGCAATCTGAGTTCAGGGAACCAGGTGATGGAGTGTGTTGTAACAGCAGACTGAGGCCAGGCAAGAACAAAAAGAAAAAATTTGCACCATCCTAAGAGCAGTAATGTTTGGAGCATTTTAGAGGAAGTATCCAAATTATCTTTTGAATTGTGGAAAGAATATTGTAGTTGTGATGTAGAAGAACTTAAGGGATTGAGAAAGGTGTGGCGAAACCAGTGGATAGCCTGCTGAGTGGTGCAGGCAAGAGTTCAAGGAACTTTGAATTGAATGGTGATAGTAGAGGGGTCATACATGCAAGGATTTGGGAGAGCTGGTGGTGACTTAGTTATTGGAGCAGAAGGAAAAGTTGAGAATGATCCTGAGTTTCTGACAAGCACAGTGGCATCGGTAGTGTTACTCCTACCTGAAATAGTGAACAGAGGAAGAATCATACATTAGGACAAGACTATGAGTCCTGATTCCTGTGGATTACATTTAGGGTACCATGAGACACCTACTGAGTAAGCTCTGACTATGCTGGCAAGGACAGGAAGTAGAGGACTGGATTTGAGATCGAAATCTGTGAGCTATATGCATTTAATTAGAACAATGGGGGTTGGTGAAATCATTCAAACAGGAACTACAGAATGAGAAAAGGAAGACTAGTACCCTGCCTTGAAGAATGCTTAGTATCCAAAGAAGATGAACCAGAGACCCAAGGAAGAGAAACCAGAGAGCTAGGAAGGAAAATTAGGATAGTGATGAGTCACAGAGGGCAGGGAGGGACAGCTTTTAAAGGAGGGTATAATCAGCTCCAAATGCTAACCAGAGCTCCAGCATAATGAACATAGAAAATTGCATCCAGTGGCTTGCAAGTAAGTCACTGGTGACTAACAGACAAAAAGTACTAGGTGTAGAAGCCATGTGGAGTTGGGCTGAGTGAATGAGGAAAGAGATGTGATCTGTGGCGAAAGTGGGTGGGAGCTGGGAGTGAGCTAATGGCATCAAAAAAGAGCCTTTTTGATTTGTTAGGGAAAGTTTAGATATATTTATGCCCTAATAGAGGAAAAGTAGTTGAGAGAATTGGCTATATGAGGAGGTGAGCTATTGTAGTGAGTCCCAGAAAAAACAAGGAGACAGGATGCAGAAGCAGGGAGCATTCTGTAGGTTAGGAGTGCCATCCCTTGGGCATTTGCACCCATACATAGGAGATACCTTCTAAAAGGTTGGGGCTTTACACCAGAGTCCAAGTTACCATTGCACTTAGAAATACAATAAATTCTTCGGATAACTCACCATTGTTGTGGAATGCTGGATTGTGTTGGATTATGTTGTCGAGTTCAAGCACCTAAGTTAGTTGAATGACAATGGAGTGTCCATCTTTGACAGGTGTAGACAAAGTAAGGGGTATAGAAAGGAAGAATCATGATGTGTGTGTATAGACAGTACAGTTGGGATAGATAACGCCGTGCTTCTACATAATTCTATGAGAGGCAAGATTTGCACTAATGGTGGTTGGACAGGATATTATGTCAGCTTCTAGTACTATGAACAACCACTAGGAAAATATCAAGGTAGAAAGTATTAATTATTGAATCTTTGATGTAATTCAGGTATAAAAAATAAGAGCTACACTCTTAATTTACTGATAAGAGACATATACTCTAATAATGTCTGTAAGTATAATATCATGTATGCACCTTCTGTGATACCAAAACATTATGAAAACAGTTTGCAATGTATTTATCAAGTCCATCTTGTCACGGTATCTTAAAACTATCTCGTTGATATTTGTACTTCAATAAGACAAAAATTTTAAAAAAAGAAATACAATAAATATGTCCCTACATCTCCAAGCTCTTTTATAATACAGCTTGAGATATAATTAGTTCACCTATTCTTTTATTCAAATTTATTGCTACATCCTAGGTATACATAATGATCACCATCATTATAGGGACTTTGTACCTATGTGTAACCTCTCCCTTCCTTACTTACAAAAGCTTTGTTTCCTTTTTTTATACTTCTCATCTTTTTTTTTTTTTTTTTCATTTCCCTTCCATTCCTTCTTCCCAGTTGAACATTTTCTTCCTATTTCACAATATCTATCATACATTTTGGTCTTTATTTACACTTGGTTTCTCATACCAGAAAAATAATGCAATATTTGTACATGTATGTCTGATTGATCTCACCTAAGAGTATGGCCTCAAGGTGCATGTATTTAACTGGAAATGTCACAAGTTTATACATCTTTATGGCAGAGTAATACACCATTGTATTAAAGAAAAAAGCCACATCCTCTTTTATCCATTCATCAGATGGTGGACATTTAGGCTTCCAAGATTTAACTATTACAAACTCTGCCACTATAAACATGGGCACAGATGTGTATGTGTCACTGTGATTATGATGCTTGTCTTTCAGGAAGATACCAAGAAAAGGATTAGCTAGGTCCTAGTTCACCTATTTAAAATGTACAATTCCATGGTTTTTAATTTATTCGTAAATATGTATCATCATAGTCACAGTCAATTTTAGAACACTTCATGACCTCTAAAAGAAACCTATGTCCTTTAACTATCACATGTCTTTCTCAACCCCATGTTGCCAGAGGAGAGCATGGAGTGCTATCTAAATTCAGACTTAAAAATCACAATGAATTCAAAGAAAAGCATAAAGAGTTGCTAAGTGTTTTAAAACTCTGGTCTAACCAGAAAAGAAAAGGAGAATAAGGCCTACCACTCAGGGTCACTAGTATAAAACCAACAGATTTTCTTTTTTTTTTTAAACCAACAGATTTTGTGCTTAAGAAACCTATTAAATGTTACATTCTTCCAACTCAGAATCATGTAAAAATAAAGATTAAGGAAATGGGATTGTGAATACAGTATGTGAGTAAATTATAAGAGAACAGTTTTGCTTGACAATTTTCTCTTGACCCAGAAAAATTATATTTTATGTTGCTTACAAGTTGCTTATAGTGTCATAAACTGCTGTCAGAAATCTCTTGAGTGCTACAGAGAATAAGGTAGTAACAGTGGACTGGAAAAGAAATACTCTGCTTAACATTGATATTGAGTAAGTTCTCATAGTGGAATTATTTGATGAGGATTCATAAACGGTTAGAAGTCATAGAAATCAGCATAGGCTTAAAGAGGAGCAGTACAAAGTGAACCTCATTTTTCTTTTTTTTCTTTTTTTTTGTCGAACCAGGGATTGAACTCAGGCCCTTGCACTTGCCAGGGAAGTGCTTCTTCCACTGAGCCATCTCCCTGGCCCTTACTTTCTTACAGTCAGGAAATATGGCACTTTGCAGATGCCTCTATCCGTCCTCTTAGTCCTTTGTTGCCAACCATGGTCAACCCCACCGTGTTCTTTGATATTGCTGCCAACAGTGAGCCCTTGGGCCATGTCTCTTTCAAGCTGTTTGCAAACAAAATTCCAAAGACAGCAGAAAAGTTTCATGCTCTGAGCACTGGAGAGAAAGAATTTGGTTATAAGGGTTCCTGCTTTTACAGAATTATTACAGGATTTATGTTCACATGGCACTGGTGGCAAGTCCATCTATGGGGAGAAATTCAATAATGAGAACTTCATCCTGAAGCACACAGACCCGGGCATCTTGTCCATGGTAAATGCTGGGCCAAACATAAACAGATCCTAGTTTTTCATCTGCACTGCCAAGACTGAGTAGCTGGATGGCAAGCACGTGGTCTTCAGGAGGTTAAAGAGGGCATGAACACATTGGAAGCCATGGAGTGCTTCAGGTCAGCAATGGCAAGACCAGCAAGAAGATCACCATCACCAGCTGTGGAGAGCTCTAATGTGTGTGACTTGTGTGCATTGCCTCCACCAGACCAGAGCATTCCTCTAGCTCAAGAGAGCGCCCTGTGCCCTACCTGCTCAAAACACCCCGTCATCTCTGCTCTTATCGCAGTTCTTTGGGTTTCATATTTTCCTTGCTCCCCTCCAAATGTACCTGGATTGCAGAGTTAAGCTTACGGTTATGAATAAAACTAAGTAACAGTTAAAAAAGGAAATATGGAAGAGTGTCTTTTAAAGGCAGTATATCCAACAGAAAGTTCTTTAAATGTTTCAGAAGGAGGTACCTGTATTAAGTGGCTGAGCAGCCATACCCAAACATTATTAATAGCTATTGAAACAAGCACAATTCAAAGCCATGATGGTAGCCTCCAGTTGTCATTCTTTCCTTGTCAGCATTTTGCTCAGTGCTTGAGGCAGGCTGGAGGCACACCTTGGAGATAGGTCAAATGAACAAATGTGAAAGCAGCAGATGACTACTAGACATCCTTCAGAGAACAATTACATCCACAGCCTTGAATGATAGGCTGATGATGAGGTTACATAATGAGAAGAGTTGTTTGCTCCAGTCTAAGAACATTTGGAAAGTTCAGCTTTCACAAGCAGGACCTGTGAAAGCTAAAGAGGTTGGGTTCATTTTAAACTTCCTTAGTTATGAGATATCCGTGCCAAAAATTCTTAAAGGTACCTTTGGGCTACATTAATGTTTGTAATATACAAGTGGCAGTCTGGTGACTTCAGAATAATTCATTCTAAATAGAATTGGAACATTAGTGCTGCCCTTCGTAGAATGATTTTTTGGCATTTTTTAGGAAAGGGTCTACAGGGTGCTCAGGGTGTCACTACTAGATTGGACTCATAGTGACCCGCCTGTTTATAGCCTCCCAAGAGCTGGGATTACAGGCTACCGCCACACCCAGCCTCAATTGCTGTGCAGGGAGCCCCAGAGTCGGGGCCTGCACAGCAGGAACCCCTGTGCCTACTCTTTAGTCTGCTGAGCTATTTGGCTGGCCCTTTTCCAGCCTTTTTAAATAGCCAGTTTTGGTTTCTGGAATACATATCTCAGTGACACAGCAAGCGCTGTGATCCTGCATTCAATTCCAGGTACTAAAAAAAGAGTAAACAGCCAATTCACTTTTAGACTTTTCTAAGTATTAGGAAAAAATATTTTCTATTTTCTCACATTATTATCTCCAGACCTAAAACCTACAGTAAACATTGTGAAAGGGAAAGAAACTACTCAGAAAGAACAACTGGGGTGAGAGAAAGGAAAAAAGAAGGAAGGGGTGAAAAGGATGGATGGGATAGTTATACTACTGACTTTTAGTTCATTGAAAAAAATGGTTTTTAGAGGGCCTTCCAGATAGCTTAATGGATTAAAGTGCCTGCTTAGGCAAACAGGACTGAGGTTTGATCCCCTGGCGTGCTCTGCTGGCCCCGCCCCGGGGCATGCTGAGCCACAATTGAGACTGGGTGTGGTGGCACATCCCTGAATCCCAGCACTTGGGAGACTTAAAACAGGAGGCTCACTACAAGTCAAAATTCTATATGGCACAAATGAAAAAGAGCCACAGACAGAAGCGCTGGCCCAGCTAGCTCAAGAACTATATAATAGTGGGCTCCTTAGCACTCTGCTAGCTGATCTACAGCTCATTGACTTTGAGATAAGATACCAATTAATTTTCGAAAATAGTACTCAATTCATTGTTCTTTAATTGTATTTTATTTTTGTTCTGTAGTAAGAACATGTAGTCCCTATTATTCAATCAATTATGCATAACTGTATCTTGTTATATTAACTATTGTTAATCTGTTACCTTATTTTGAATTTTTTTTCTCTTTAAAATAAGAACCTTTCCTCTTTAAAAAAATTGTTTCATCTTTGCTTTTGAAAATTTTCAGAGTATAAAATTCTACATGGCAGTGTGATTGTATGTTTTCTCAGTCATGTAACAGTCTTCCTTCACCATCTTTTTAACTCCCATCATTTCTGTCGAGAAGTCTGTTGGCAGTGTTGGCAGTTTTTGTCACGTTTTTATCCCTTCTGCTATTTTTGGTTTGGTTGGTTGGTTGGTTGGTTGGTTGGATGGTTTTTGGTTGTGGTTTTGTTTTTTGTTTTTTGTTGTTGTTGTTGTTGTTGTTTGGTGATGCCAGGGATTGAACTCAGGACCTTCTGCTTGCCAGGCAAACACTTATTCCACTGAGCTATCTCCCTGGCCCCCTTTGACTGTTTGTAAGCCTTTTTTCACTGAATTTAAGCAATTTAGCTACTCAGTAGTTTGGTATAGCCTTCTTTTTTCTTGCACTTGGGATCTGTCAACTTTTCAGCAGTGTTAAAGTCACCTCACTGTGAGGTCTTCCACTCCTCCCCAGCCCATGTTTTATTTTGTAATTTTTACTGCTCTGTTTGTTAACATTTTCTGCAGTATCAGCTGTTAATCCTATCTATTATGATTTTTATCACAGGTATTGTATTTTATTTTTGTTCTGTAGTTTTCATCTTCTATAATATGCTTGATTTTTCTAGAATATAGTCTATGTTTACTTGGCCTTAACTGGATTGTTTTTCTTTTCCTTCCCAATCTCTCCCCACAAAACCAGGCTACAGAAGAAGTTTCCAAAAACCTGGTTGCCATGAAAGAAATTCTATATGGCACAAATGAAAAAGAGCCACAGACAGAAGCAGTGGCCCAGCTAGCTCAAGAACTATATAATAGTGGGCTCCTTAGCACTCTGGTAGCTGATCTACAGCTCATTGACTTTGAGGTAAGATACCAATTAATTTTCGAAAATAGTACTCAATTCATTGTCCTTTCCCATATGTTCTCTTTTGAATCTCAAGATCTATGTTGGGCTCTCAGCTCAGTTCTTGACCTCTGAGCACACCAACACGGCCTCCTCATTAGCAGAACCAGGGCAGGAGCCCACAGTGTCCCAGGCCTCTGTTTGCCACATTGTGCGTGCAGTTTCTTAGGTATTCAGTTTGCCCTTTTATTTAGGATGTAATGTATAAATAACTGCTTTTTAGAGCAGTATAGTGGGTTACATGATTCACTAGACTTTAGCTCTCAGGAAATGAACAATCTGAAGAAAACTAGAATGTAGAGTTTAAGATAGAAAAGATTTTGTGGAAAGTTCATTATAACAGTGATCATTTGTGGTTTGTTTGCTTGGTGCTTATTTTAAATTTTTAAATTAGTACAGTACTTAAATAACAGATTGTATTCACAACTCAGATTTTTTAGCATCTCCTTAGAAAATTTATGGGCCTGCAGCCCAGCTTGGTTCTTCAGCTGGAGCATAACAGCTTCCCAGGACATCTAGACTTGGATTTCCTTAGGCAGTTTAGCTTGCTTTACCCATTGGCACCTTCTGCCCAGCCCTGGGCATTTGAGATTGTTGTCCAAGCTTACATGCTAGGTCATGCCATGTTAAATATTTAATGAATTTAATAGGGTAAATAATGATCATTAATACTAGTCTGAAGAAATTAGTTTGAGAAGCACATAAGGTAATGAAGCCCTGTGGCATAGTCACAGGCAGTTTCCTCTTTCACTTGATTGGCTGTCCATGCAAGTAAATGCTCTAGGGGGAAAAATTAAATTTTGAAGAATGATGAGAGGGTATGTTCTTAGACTATTTGGATAATAGCGATAATAGAAGAAAATAAAATTTTTTCTGCTATAGAGTAGATAGAACTAGATATTTCCATTTATATAGCTCATCTCTTAGTATTTTTAATAGCATATCAAATTCCAATAAGTTTTATTTCTTCTGTAAAGTTGGCGATAACACTGGAACATTCAGCTTCTCCTTTGCTGTCCCCCAACCCAAGCTCAACTGTACACTGAATTTAGTATTTGTTTGTGACTTTAGAGACATCAGTTTATAAAAAAATGTGTGAGTGCCATTGAGACTAGATGGGACTGGCTTGTAAAAGTTGCCATTGCTATATCTGAGCCAGCACAAGCCCCTTGATGGTCTTGCTGCATTATGTGAGGCTTGAAATGCTAGCATTTCACTACTGTCTAGGGCTTCTCAGCCATGGTAGAGAGCCATTCTGAAACACCTTTTGGGTCCAGTTTTTCATTTATTAATTTCTTGTGCTGTGTTTGTGAGATTCTCAGATAGTAAAATCCATCTACTCTGTACAAAGTTCTGAT
The DNA here is from genome assembly GCA_004027165.1 of Ctenomys sociabilis. Classification (NCBI taxonomy): domain Eukaryota; kingdom Metazoa; phylum Chordata; class Mammalia; order Rodentia; family Ctenomyidae; genus Ctenomys; species Ctenomys sociabilis. The sequence goes on from PVKA01014483.1 coordinate 39,351, forward strand.
CTCCGAACTGCTGTACCACTATTCATCTGTTTGAAATGTCTACTAGCCATCAAAACTCAGCTCCTTACAGAATCTTTCATTTTAATATATCAGTAGAAAACTCTGTATTGTTTGTAGCGAAAGCATCCCATCTGAAGCTTTTTCCACTTAAGTACAATTTAGAGCCCTGTAGATTGTTAGCAAATAGCAGCATTTTATTTTCCATATTTGAGTCAGTATAATTCTGAGAGTGAGAAATGATGAAAATTACATGTTGGGATATAATGAGATTTCACTTTGTCAACTTGTTCTTGTTAAAAATAGTATACTATTATTACAATTTAGAGTTTGGAATTATAAAGAGATTAAAAACAAGAAAATTTGAAATTTTCAAAGTTAGATAAATATTCAGTCAAAACTATAAATATAAAATGTTTTTTTTTTTCAAGTTTATTTGGGAGGGTAGGTGGACATTCTGTTGTTTAGTCAGTAAATATTTTAATGATTATATTCCTAATAGGGCAAAAAAGACGTGGCTCAAATTTTCAACAATATCCTCAGAAGACAAATTGGTACAAGAACTCCTACTGTTGAATACATCTGCACCCAACAGAATATTTTGTTCATGTTATTGAAAGGGTATGTACAATGTGATAAAATTTATATTTTTAGTTAAAAATAATAGGGAATGATTACCTTGGTAAAACAAGAATGATGAATGTGGGAAGCATTTTAATCAGCTCATTTTCCATAGGTCTTAAACATATTACACTCCTTAAAATCCACCCTATAGGTAAGCATGGTGGTGCACACCTGAAATCCCAGTGTTTGGGAAGCTGAGGCAGGAGGATCACTGTGAGTTCAGCAGCAGCCTCAACACCTGTTTAGTTCAAGGGCAGACCCGGTCTCAAGGGGGGAAAAATGCAACCTATATTGCAAAATTTAACATAAAAATGTCCTATAGTTTAAAATAGGGGCCAGCCAGATTGCTCAGTGGATTAAAGTACCTGCTTAGGCAGACACAAGCACCAAGGTTCAATCCCTGGCGTGCTGTGCTGGCCCTGCTCCTGAATGTGCTGAGATGGCTACTAAGACTAGGCGTGATGGGACACGCTTGTAATCCCAGCTCTCTGGAAACTGAAAACAAGAGGATCACTATGAGTCCGATCTGTGTAGGTAGATCCTGTAGTAAGTACATAAAAAAAATAATAATAGGGCAAATTATGAGCCTTTAAATTCACAAATCATGTATAACTGAAGCAAAGAAGTACAAAACAAAGAAGAAAAATTTTAGTTTTGTTGAAATACCAGCTAAGTCATGTATTAAAGCTGGCTCCTCTGCAGCTGATCTGCACCTGGAAGGCCATGAAAGCTGAAGAGTGGCCATGGGAGTGTGGACACTGCATGGGCTTCACTTTGTTTAGTCAGCAGAACCCCTGCTGCACTGTGATGCACATGAATTCTACCTCTGTGCACTCAACCCACTGAATTTGGTAATTCATGATGTATTTCTGTGGAATTACTACCAAACTATGCAGCCATTAGTGATTGAGTAGTCCATCAGTGAAAAAAATAAAAACAGCCCTAAAACCTGAAACTTAAAAATCAAAAAGTAGATCCTTTTCTATCTCAGCACAGAGCCTCCCTGAACAGCAAGATCACCTCCTGTTGCTGGGCACCAGTTACCTCCCAGCCCTGGGTGTGCTGTGCCTCTTTCTGCCCCAGTGTCAGCAGTGTTGTTGGACTGGTGGGCAAGCACGTTGCCAGCATGACTGGTGGCATGAACCAGCTTGCTTTCCTACCAACAGCTTTGCAGCTCGCCTCATTCTGATTCATATCTCTCCGGTTTAACACTTCCCCCAGTTCAAACTTGCTTAGACAGAGCATGAGTCAGTGCGTTGTTGCTTACCAGCATTCCGTTTCCTCCTTTCTATTTTAATCACCCATGCTACCTCTTTAGATGTTGCAATACACATCTTAATATTTGTATCATATCAGTCCACTGTTGCTGTATAAACTCTTAGTGGATAGGTTGGAATTTTGGTGTTCTTAGAGCAGCTTCCAATTGCCTTGTTTTTTTTTAATATCACTATTTCCTTTTCCATAGAAACCAGTTCTTATTATAATCCATAAATTAGTTAACTCTGCCTGTGACTTCACAGTAGCCAGAAAAATGATATAAACCTTGTTAGTCATTGTACAATGTAAGACATTTGAGAGTTTTAAAGTTAAAACTTTCATTGAGCTGGACAGAGTGGAAACCTCAGCCAGGTGGGAAAGGAGAAACATAGAGAGTAAATCCAGCGGTGCTTGAGCCACTCCCACCTCTATCCAGCCCCTCAGCTTTTGTTGTAGGAACTATACACACAGCCAGAGAATTATCACAGCCATGCTTTTCCTCCCATAACTGCTTTAGCAATACAAGCTCCTTCCCTACCAGTACGACAGTACTTGACATTTAAAGGAGGAGTCGGTACTTTGCTCTCAGTTTCCAGGCTTTCAGCCCAAAGTCCACCAGTCCTCAGGCAGATGCAGTATGATACAAAGGCCTGGAGAAGGACAGCTACTCAGCTCCTGTCACCTTCCACACACATGCAGCTTTAGGGGCTACTGTAGCTCTGAGCCACTGCACTGCCGTTCTGCTGTCCTGCTTGCTCTCCTTTGCTTCTTTCTCTCATGCCTGATTTGATGTCAAGTGTGCATCCCTTGTCCATGATCCATAACATAGTGTAACACTGTGATGTCTTTTACAAGCCTAACTGTCCAGTCTTCCTCAATTTTCACAAAAATGACACTTTATGGTTACTTTGTTTTAAACCAGTTTCTAAACAAGGTCCAGATTAAATGCCATTATCTTGTACTTTGTAATTTTTGTTTTGTTTTAATTTGGTTTGGTTTTTGTACCGGGAGTCAAACTCAGGACCTTGTGCTTGCCAAGTAGGAGCTTAAGCCACTGAGCTATCTCCCTGACTCTGAGTAACTAATTTAAAAATAACAATATGCAGTGTATTAACCATTGTTACCCTCCTATTATCTTGTTTTGATATTTTGTTTCTTTACTCTTTAAAATAAGGTCCATAAACAAATTTGATTGATTAGACTTTTTTTAATTGAAGAACAAATAGCAATGAGACAGTTTCAAGTCAAATTAGTAGGACAGATTCTTGATTAGACTTTTTTCTGTTAATGTATAAGGATTGATGCCTCTTCTTTGTTTTTTTAATTCACACCATTTATTTATTGAAGCAACTGGATCATTTATTGTATAGAAAAATCATGTATTTACACTCCTATGGTTTTTGTTTTGCTGTCCCATGTTCCTATAAATTGATGTCTGGATCCTAAGGGTTTGGTTGCATTCACATTCGTTTTGAGGCAGGGATAAACTCTTCAAAGATGATGTGGTATAGGGCTGGGAGATGGCTCAGTGGAATAAGTGCTTCCCTGTCAAGCACAAGGGCCTAAGTTCAATCCCTGGTTCCACCAAGAAAGAAAGATGATGTGGTATATTTTCTGTTGGGTAGCACTGGTTGTCCCACTTGGGGTGATAGTACAGTGTTGTCAGTCTGAAATCTGTCCATTACAAAGTTCTCCACTGACTTTTTCACCTTAATGTATACATTAAGATATAAAGAAAAAGCTGATCTCATTGAGAACTTATCCCAAAGTATGATCCCTACAGGAAAGACCACTATGGTTACTTTAATTAGTTTCTGGTCTGCCCACTTTCTTAAATGAATGTTGAATATTTTGGTTTGGTTTGGTTTGTTTAAAGAATACACAATGTGTTTCAGTCCATCTCAATCATTACATTTTTATGTCCATGTTGTCCCATGTTGGGCCACTGGGAGCTCCTTCAGGTTGGCTCCCCTGTCCCTTGGTAAGAAGGTCCTTACAGCTTCCTTGCTTTTTGCCACAAGATTACCACCTTGCTCATTTTGTAGGGTTTGTGCCAAAACTAGAAATAGCTATATGTTTGAAGAGTCCTGTGAGCTACCTTTTAGATTTTTGTAAGGGCCAGGGAGATGGCTCAGCAGAATAAGTGCTTCCCTGACTAGCGCAAGGCCATGAGTTCAATCCCCGGATCTGCCAAAAAAAAAGATTTTTGTATTTTAGTTAACCAGTTTAGACTATGGTTGTCTTATTAGGTTATAAGTTCATCAATGTTAGATATTGGGGGAGAGTTTCACTGCTAATACTGGTGTACAATTCACATCTTACTGCTAGCAGTGGGCTAAGTTTGGAGAACTGGTGTTGTTCCAGCAATTTAAAAGTTAATATATTCTCCAATCCAGTGCTAACAAGTTGTGCAGCACAACTGTTTACCTTGTACTGTTTAGTTTATGGTTTAATCATTTAGACAGACTTGATAAACTTCCATCCAAAACCTGCCCAACTTGTACCAAACTCTTATCCTTGTCCCTCATGTCACCTGCTTATTGGAAGATAAGCAAAAATGAATTGTGATGGGCAGATATCTTAATCATGAGCCTCCTCTGATGACACGTATCTGTTGCCTGGCTGAGGGCTTCACTTCTTGGTACCAGACTGTAAGAAAAGCCCATAAAATCTCATGGTTCCCACCATAACTTCTCTATCTCCCTTCCTCAAGCCTTTATCTGATACCGCTGTCATCCCTAACTGATGCAAAGGAGGAGTGGAATTTTGATCTTGTTGAGGATCTATGATGAGCATACAGATAATAAAAGAGTAATGCTGGGGCCCTGGAGATGGTTCATTGGAATAAGCGCTTCCCTGGCAAGTGCAAGGGCCTGAGTTCAAGTCCCAGTTCTGCAAAAAAAAAAAAAAAGAGTAATGCTGTTAGACAGCAAATTAATGTTACAAGATTTTAGAGGATAAAGATAAGTTTGATTAATAAAGCAAAGGTTAATAAAAGAAATGGAACTAAAGATTGGAGACCAAAGTGGTTTAGGATTTGCATAGGCAAAAAGAAAGGAAATGGCCCCAAGACAGCTCAGAGGTCTAAAGCACCTGATTAGGCAAGCTTTAGCAAGCGAGCAGAGACCAAGGTTCAACCCCAGCACCGCATATTGTGCCAGCCCCCCACTCCCCACCCCTTTGGGCAGAGCCAGCCACAAAAAATGAAAAAGAAAGAAAAGAAACATCTGAATAGTGAATTACTAAGAACAGAGGTCCAGAGGCAGGAGTGAACACAATGTGATTGGTAGCAGTAAAAAATGCAGAATAAACTGCAAGAGTAACACCTGAAAGTTATGGCAGGATTGGGAGGTAGCTGTGTAACAGAGTGATTGATCCATTGAGAGAAAGTAACTAGACATTAAAATCCCAAATTGGAGAAATGAGGAAGCAAGGTATGGGGAGGGTATTTTGTGGTGGGAAATGTTGGGTTTTTGACTTGTGGATTTATAGTGACTATTTAACTGAAGTTTGGAGGCACAGCGGAAAAATGTGTGATTGCAGTTAAGATGCAGGCTTGAGGGAGGAGAATACTGGTGGGAACCATGAGATTTTGTGGGCTTTACTTACAGGTTGGCAGCAAGAAGTGAAGACTTCAGCCAGGATACAGATGGGTATCATCAGAGAAGTAGAAAAAGAGCTGAGAAAATTTATCTTGCCTGTTCTTAAGGAAAATAGTAAAGATCAGTATTGTCAACACCAAGAAGGATTTTTGTTCTCAGGATAGATAGCGCATGTTTTCTTCAACAAGAGGAAGTTTTTGCTGGCCCATTAATTCTTTCACTGGAGTTTTGAGAGATGGAACTTGGCTGCAAGAAACCGTGGAGCATCTGAATAGTGTGTGGCCAGGTGGTCCAATGAGGGATACCTGAGTACTCATGGGGTGCAAAAGGCTTTCCTCTTGATTGCAGGGATGGGCAAGGTGAGAGCCACTGGGGTAGAGGTACTGTGTGTGAAGCGTTGCTGGCAAGGCACTAAAGCTGGATCCCTCTGCAGGCTTAGTGCCTCAGGGCATTCTGTGATGGGAGAACTTTGTGAAACCAGCATGAGGCTTCCACTTTCCACTTTGCAACATTTCAGGTTACCAAGAATCTGGTTTTTATTTTTGTTTTGGTACTGGGGATTGAACTCAGTGCTTGTGCTTGCCAGGCAAGAGCTTATTCTACTGAGCTATCTCCCTAGCCAAGAATCATAAAGCACTGTTGTGAGTGTAGAAGTGAAAAAATATATAAATACCATATATTTGGTAGATCTGTTTAGATACTGTGAATTTCTGAATTGAAAAGTATTTTGCTGGGTATTTAGAGCATCACAGGTAAAATCCAAGCCCCCCTGGAATGCTGTGACCTTGAATACATCCTCCTAGATCTTTTTAAAGTAAACAGTGAACTTCACTTTTGGGACCATTTATCCTTGATTGAAAGCATTGTCATCAGCTGGTGTGTGTGAGCTCTTGAGCAGGCTTCCCTGGATCCAGGCCATGATCAGAAAGAAACTTTTTATAACCTTCGGTAGTCTCTTAGTTCAGGACTATGTCTGAAACTTCCTGTTCTCAGAATTTGAAATGTTCACTGTTGGAGTTCTAAGAGAATAATCATGTCTCGCTTTTTGTTTCTGTTTGTCTTCACAGATATGAATCTCCCGAAATAGCTCTAAATTGTGGGATAATGTTAAGAGAATGCATCAGACACGAACCTCTGGCAAAAATCATTTTGTGGTCGGAACAGTTTTATGATTTCTTCAGATATGTCGAAATGTCAACATTTGACATAGCTTCAGATGCATTTGCCACATTCAAGGTAACATAAGTTAAATGCACTTGCAAGATAACAGGCATGCTGCTTTTCCTGAATCTTCTCTGCCCTTGTAGTCTGGATACAGCTGCCCTCTAGTGGAGAGAAGATATATTTTATATGTGTTGGTGTGATGTAGATATTGACAGAAGTTAGCTTTTTGGTTATTGGAGGGGGTTGGGGTTTGTTTGTTTGTTTGTTTGTTTGTACCAAGAATTGAAGTCAGGATCGTGCATTTTCCAGGCAGGCACTACCACTGAGTTATATCCCTGGTGAGAAAAGTTAGTTTTTAAAGGGTAGAAAAGTTATATTCTAAAGTCTGTCAATAAAAACATAAATAAAAATAGTCTTATCAACAAGGCAAAAGTTGAAGTGTAGTTAAAACTATTCAGTTAAATTATCTATTAGTATAGTATATCTGATAACCCGATTTTCTCCTGTCTTGGGCCGTTCTGGAGCAGTTCCTTTGGTTAAGCATCAAAGAAAGTGTCTCTGTTCAGGGACCACGGTCATGTACCTATTACTAATTATTAGAACGATGGTACAGCAGAGCCACAATGTAGAGGAAGCCACGTTGTTGACAGGCCCCGGGGAGCCATGCATCCCCCTCTCTGTGTTCGCTCACACCAGAGCACATTAAGTTCAGGTTCAGCTGCACTATTCAAATTATTATTTTCTACCTCCTGGCATCTATCTTAGTTCCTTTAGAGTGGATTTCTATGAATTCAGCACACATAGGGGCTGGGAACATGGCCCGGTGGTAGAGCTCTTATCTTGATGCACAAGGCCCTGGGTTTGATCCCTAGTGCACAGATTTTGTATGTGTAAAACCTATAGATTTTAATGTACATTGTAAGGTCTTGAGCTGTTTGAAGTATATAATAAAGCAGTAATACTACTTTTTTCTACCAATAAAAGCCTTAGAAGTATTTTAGTATACCCAATATTAGTACATGTAGACTTTTGTATATTTTTTAGGGAAGGGTCTACAGGGTATTCAGGGTCTCGCTACTAGATCGGACTCAATAGTGATCTGCCTATTTACAGCCCCCAAGAGCTGGGATTACAGGCATGCACCACCATGCCCAAGCTCAATTGCCATCTCAGCATGCCCCAGGACGGTGCCAGCATGGCAGGCCCAAGCATTGAACCTCAGCCCCTGCACCTGCTTGCAGGTGCTTTAATCCTCTGAGCTATTTGGCTGGTCCAGTATATGTAGACTTACATGTACTATTTACATATACCTTGCCCAGAACATGAACACTGTCACAATGAGAAACATTCCTTTCATATGAGGGATTGGCTGGGATCATAACGAGCCCATGAGGTGATTGGCACATACTTTGGGTTCTGCATGAGATGTGGGCCTGAGAGTGCGTGACCACCCTCACGTTAGAAGACTGGTCATTGGCAGTTCACATTGAAAGAAAAAAGGTCACAGTGGGAAAGGTGGCCAGAGATTTATTTCATAAAACTGTGAAAGAAAATGCCAGAAACTGTAAGACCTCAGTGTATTGTCAATGCACAGAGCAAAGCAAAGCTAATATGATTATAACATAGAGTAGCCACTGTGATGTCTTAGGTGTCACCATAGTGGTGGGCTAGGCCTCATGATTAGAATGCACTGATGGAAGGGAGTGCCCATTCAGGAGCAGCAGCACAGTGTGAAGGGAAGTGTAGTGCCTCCTTGTGTCAAGGAGAAGGTCCCCTGTATAGAAGGACAGGCAGAACCCCGAGAATGGCAACACTCTGGGCAGTGTTGAGAGAGATAGCCAGGCACTGAACACATGGAGGATGTTCTCCCAGATCAGATGGCCAAAGCAGCTCCAAGGTGAGAGGGATGTGCTGGCTGCACACCAGAAATGTGTTGGCTGACAGAGTCCTGACTGGCCTTGCTGATGACGTCATCCCAATTAAGGCTGCTGCTTTCATTGAGCTCTTATCAGGGAGAAAATGGTGCTGATGGAATCCCTGTAAGTAACCAAGTCCTGTCAGGTCTTGGTAGTCCAAGAGATACACGAGGCAAAGCCAGGAAGGTAGCCTCCAGTTGAGAAGGGAAACTTCAAAATGGAAGTCAGGATTCTGAGGGTGCGCTCTTAACAGAGAGGGTCCAGAGCTGGGCTAGCTTCTGAGTCTCAGATGCTCCTGACCACACAGGGGCAGAGCTTATTAGGCTCCTGAACAGAGCCCTCTCCAAGAAGCAGGGCCCCTACCAAGACAGTACATAGGAGAGAGACTCAGAACTGCCATCTGGGGACACACACACACACACACACACCCGTGCCTCCCTGTACAAATGCCAATTAGAGCAGGCCACCTTAGCAATTCCACTGCACTGCTGACCAAGAGGGAAGGCAAAACCTGTATGCATTTGCCATTGTTTGCAAGGGATCGCATTCTGATGCGGGGGCCAGCAGCTCTACCTCCCACCCCTTGAAGAATGCAAAGAACTCCCTTCTCAGAAAGCTCTCTTTACACATAGCAGTTTTCAAACACGTGTATCCATCCACCACCCTAGATGAAGAATCCCTGGAACAGGTGCTGAGTCTAAAGGAAGTTAAAACTATCTGTTCTAAATGTGTCCAAGACTCAGAGCTTGAGTAATAGACACTGAAATAGTAAAACCAGATGGCTAAATATTTGTTAGTGAGTTTTGATTTGTTTTGTGGAATTGAGATGGGGAGGGTATTAGAAAGCAAACAAGTATATTTCCAGTTTTCCAGAGTAAACAAGTAGATTCCCCAGAGAGTGGAACTTGGAGCTGTGTGAGGTTCTAGAAAATATTTCTCAGGAGATGATTTCTGAGCATTTTGGAAAGGAAACTACCCATAGCCAGCATGAAGTCACTGAGTTAAGTTCAGTCATACCAATCTCACAGATGGCAGTAGTCAGTGGCTTACAGACATGGCTGTGCCTGTTTCAGATCAGCTCTGTTGTGGTCTTAGCCTGCATCTCCCTACCTGTTAAGATGTAGTAGTGCAAGTATGTGAGGGTCCCATACCTCCACATAGTCTGTGTGCAATGTGCAAGTCTCTATTAAATGGTCCTTTCATGACAGTGAGAATATCCCAGGAACTGGATAATTCTGCAGTTTTAGAAACAAAATAGATGGAGATTCAGCATAGTGATTCACAACTCACTGACTGTCATATTCATCTTGTGTTACCAAATGGATTGTTGTCACACTGGCCAAAAGTTTTGAGCAGATCTGTACCGGCTGTTGTCCACCTGGCCCTGCTAACATTTTTATTAATAATTGAAGGGGACAGGACATATTTACCTGATGTGTAGGTATAGCCATAAAGGGAAAGAGAATGCTAACAATGGATACTAAGAACTCAAGGCCAACCTGAGCTACATAGTGAGACCTATCTCAAAAAAAAAAAAGTAGATCCTAAAATTTGTGAAAGTTCAGAAACAGGGCCAGGGAGATGGCTCAGTGAATAAGCGCTTCCCTGGCAAGTGCAAGGGTCTGAGTTCAATCTCCGGTTCTCCCTCCCTTCCCCCCCCCAAAAAAAAAAAAAAGAGCTTTGCAAAAAAAAAAAAAAAAAAAAAAAGGACCACAGAGATGGCTCAGTGAATAAGCACTTCCCTGGCAAGTGCAAGGGCCTGAATGAGCACTTCCCCAGTTCCACGGGAAAAAAAAAAAAAAAAAAAAAGAGTTCAGAAAGACAAGGATTGATGACTGACCCAATTGTATAAACAAGAGTTAGAGTGGGGCATAGTGGCACACATCTGTAATCTTAGCACTCAGGAGGCTAAAGAGGAGAATCTTCTAAGTGTAGTAATTACTAGGATATAATTAATTTACTGTTATACTGTACCCTGTGGGGAGGTACTACATGAGGATACTATACCCAAAGGTATTGAGTGCATAAGGAAGGTTTCTTGAATAAGGAAGGTACCCCTGACCCAGGCAGACTGACTCAAGAGCCCCTGAAGAATAGGATTCTGAAACATGCAGTAAATTCTGCTCCATGCAACCACACTCTGTAGGAGCAAGTGGATGGTTGCACTCCACTCTTAAGTTTGCAGGTTAATAGCACATAAGTGTGCCCTTTCCAGAGGCTGTGCTTTAAGAGGTACATGGGCAAGCAGATGGTTTCCAGTAGACAGTGTTGAGGGGGACTCAGAACCCCGTTATTCAATTATTGCTTAGAAAAGCTGACCTTTTTTAGACTACAGGACAAAAATCTTGCTTGGGACTTGTCCTGAGAGTACTGTTTGTATTTGATAGGGGAACCTCTAGAAGATAAGCCAGACCTATTGTGTCAACTCTAGCAACTTCTGGACATAACTTGGGATAGATTTTGACTAGCACAGAAGGAGCGTTGCAAGAGCTCCAAAGGTGAACTGCACAGGTGAAAAATTGAGTTCCATGTCCTATGATACAATCAGACATCCAGTATGAAATGGGGCCAGTGACATAGAGCCCCAGCTCTATGAAGCTAAACCTGCCCTTCAGAGACCCCATGGCTTTTGGTCACATGTGATTTCGGGCCCAAACCCAGACTTCTAGGAAACTTTTTAATTTACCCCATCCTAAAAGTAGGCTACTTAATCTGCTGGGCCTGGGATGCGATCCCTGACCTTTCTCCAAGCTTGGAGATTCTAGAATTTAGAAAGGTATAAGTGGTCAAAAGTACCATATTTCTTCCCACTGTTGACATAGGATCACACATACTCTAAACATGGGGAGTTGCTGGCCAGATGCTGGTCTTCACTTTTATTCTCTTGCCCCCCTGCCACCTGTGTGCTTTGATCTCTCCAAAGTTGTTAGTCACAGTCATCAAGTTAAGGTTCTTCCTTATCTCCCAGCAGATAGAGGCATTACCTAAGGCCTTCCCAAATTAGTACCCTCTTTCCCCCAAAATTAGACTTAATTGAAAAATAATCATCCTTAAAAACTAGAAAGAAAAATGCCAGTTCTCCCAGGCATGGTGTCATGTGCATGTAGTCCTAACACTTGGCAGGCTGAAGCAGAATGAGTTCAAGGCCAATCTGTACTACATGATGAGACTGTCTCAAAAAAATAATAATAGTAATAAACTCCCAGGTTGTCTAATGTTACCTACTTAACCCTCATGAAAGAGTTAAAAAAAATTAAATAGGTTTTTCCTTGGGAACAGTTTACAACCCTCTCCAGCAGTTTGGACAACCATAAATCTTTGGGGTAGGGCTAGAAGCCTTAAAAGCATACTTTTAAGTTTGCTTAATTTGATGTTTTTCAGGCAAGTCTCTTGATTTTCTTGGCTCGTTCACTGGTTGGTCGTTAGGCTCTTACTATCTGCAGGGCACTGCATAGGTGCTAGGGACTCAAAGGTTAGTAGATAGACCCCTGTTGGATGGGACTGACGGGCTGGGACAGAGACATGGCTCAAAGGTCCCATGGCACATATAAGGTCACAGTTGGGACTAGCACTTGGGCATACTGACCAGTCAGGAAGAGTTTTCTGAGGAATTGATTGCAAGCTGGGCTGTGCAGGTTAAATAGTTGGTAACTGGGAGAGGAAAGCCGGTACAAAAGCCTTTGGGGAAGCAGGGATGGGAACAGGAGGTAAGTGAAAAAAGAGCTCCCTGTAGAATCCTTGAGTCCTTGTGGACCACCACAAGAGAACTGGAGCTGTGCCTTCGCACCTGTGACTGTGGAACATTTCTTCAAAGTTTTTCAGGCCCAGGAGCACACTTCAGCAACCCTAGGAAACACGAGCTCCTTGTAACCTGGGCAGCGTGCAGACTCAACAGGAAGAAGAAGCAAGGAGAGTTGGTTCAGACCAAGGGAACTGCTGGCACTAACCTGTCTAGGAGGTGGCACTGAAGGAACTTCACTTACTACCTCACTAACTACCAGCTCGGCGCTCCTGCCCTCACACCCCACTTTCCCCCCCAGCCAGAGCAAGGCTAGTCCACAGCGAATTTGTAGGTTCCTAAGGCAGAGATGGTATTTTTTTGTCTTCCAGGGCCCAGCACCTAGAATTTTTCCTAGCACATAGTACATTGTTTCCGATTGATCCTTGAGTTTCTTCATAGAGTGAGTATAAGCTCAGTTTATAGCAATGCAGGTTATGCTGCAGGTCACACAATTAGGTTTATATTTTTGTAATATTTGATTTCTTAAGAGCTGATGTTTATAAAAAATAGAGCTTTAAAAGAAACATTATAATTCTGAAAAAAAGTGACTTAAGGTTTGAAACAATGTAATTGAATTTAAGAGGAAAAAAATAGAACCCTTAGTGCTCCTCT